>JAAQRG010271044.1:0-12715 GCA_011634625.1 Babylonia areolata
AGTTGTGTGAGGCCAACAGGACTGCTGCAGCTGTTCAGAAGAGGCAGGCCAGAAAGTCACGGGCAAACAAGCTCCCTGACAATGACCTGTCTTTGTCTGCCCCAACTGTCAGCGAACATTTCGTGCGCAGATTGGACTATTCAGCCATCTGCCCATTCACATATAGATTCATGAACATCCCCCACCCCCCCACCCCACCCACCCCCCACCACCACCCTCCACCCATCCCCCAGCTGGATGACAACGATGGTCATCATCGATCTCGATGGACACACACCACCATGTTGGTAGATAAGCGTCTGCCACCTTCCTTCTCAGTTGTATTGTATT
This sequence comes from Babylonia areolata, assembly GCA_011634625.1. Taxonomy (NCBI): domain Eukaryota; kingdom Metazoa; phylum Mollusca; class Gastropoda; order Neogastropoda; family Buccinidae; genus Babylonia; species Babylonia areolata. The sequence continues at coordinate 331 of JAAQRG010271044.1, forward strand.
GTTTGAGACCCGTCGGCTACCCTCACGTAGTTTAGTCAGCCTGTCAAAGCCGTTGCCCGGGGATTGGGCGCTGCCGCATGCTAGCAGCTTCTAGGACCCATAGGTGAGAGCTGGGTGCTGGTGGGGACCAATAGAGGACGAACCACTCCCGAAAGAGCGTGTATTGTATTGTATTGTATTGTATTGTATTGTATTGTATCATTTTTCGCCTTTCGAATTGTTCTGTGTAATATCGTGGAGGGCGCGTCGCTATAGTGCAGAGCCACCTTTTTCTGCCTGCAAATTCATTTCTTTCACTATCAGAGTGAATTCCTCTCTCTCTCTCTCTCTCTCTCTCTCTCTCTCTCACTCACTCTCCGTGAGTGTTCGTGTGTGGATGTGTGTGCGTATATGTGTGTGTGCACATGCATGGGTCTATGTATGAGCGAGTGTGTGTGTGTGTGTGTGTGTGTGTGTCCGCTACTGAGCCTACAAGGAGAGAAACTCACCTTGGCATATTTTTGTGTCGTTGACATGGGTCACATCAGTAGGTTAGTTCTTCTGCAACCGATGATGGCTTTGTTTGTGACTCTCGTGCAATCACTGCGCTGTCCGAAGTGTGCGCCCACACAAACGGTGGAGTAAATCATCTGCCCTGAACCAATACTAATTATTGTCGGGTGAGGAAAAACACAGTGAGTGGGAAGTGGGGCCTGCTGATAACGATAATTCATTATGATTTGTATTCTTGACACGGATCTTCAGACAACTTGATAACACACACACACACACACACACACACACACACACACACATCCCTCGCACCCCTTGTCACAATGATAAAGTTCACTTCCCGGCACCTCGGGCCCTTTTCTTTCCGCGTGTAATTCTCGCCCTCGCCACTTGCTCTCTCTCTCTCTCCTTCCTCTCTCTCTCCTCTCTCTCTCTCCTCTCTCTCACTCTCTCTCCCCCTCTCTCTCTCTCTCTCTCTCTCTCTCTCTCTCTACTCTCTCTCCATCTCTCTCTCTCCCTCCCCCTCTCTCTCTCCGTCCTCCCTCTGTCTCTCTCCCTGTCCTAGCTCTCTCTGTCTCTCTCCCTCCCTCTCTCTCCATCCCACTCTCTCCCTTTCTCTCTCCTCCTTCTCTCTCCTCTCTCTCTCTCTCCCTCTCTTTCCCTCTCCCCCCTCTCTCTCTCCCTTTCTACTCTCCTCTCTCTCTCTCCCTCTATCCTCTCTCTCCCCCTCTCTCTCTCCTCTCTCCCCCTCTCTCATATCTCTCCTCTCTCTCTCTCTCTCTCTCTCTCCCCCCCCCTCTCTCTCTTTCCCCCTATCTCTCTCTGTCCTCCAGCACGCGGGCGTGCTCGCGAAAAAGGAACCCTTCTCAGGGGACACTTTAATTAACTGAACACTGTAACAGTCATTTTTGCCTTCACACTGTGTGCAGGGCAGAACTGTCGTTTGGGTCATCACAACACGTGCAATGCTCATGTCCCTTTGATGTCTCGTCAGTTTGTTTTACCACCGCTTCACCCTTCCCGCTCTTCCCTCCCCCCCCTATTTTTGTGATCTGCGGGCCGACCTTTAAAGTGCCTTGTTTCTTCCCATCTTTTCATTTTGAGTGAAATTAAACGTGTAATATATATATATATATATATATATATATATATATGTCTGTGTGTGTGTGTGCGTGTGTGCGCGCATGCACGCATGTGTATATGTGTTCATACCAGTAAAAGGGGATTTTTTTTTTTAATGATAAGAACAGTTTAGTTAACACCCCTTTAGTGCTAAAATGTGGCATGAAAATATAACATCAATTTTGCAAATTACACAAATTACAATTTTAAAGAAAATGCTTTCAAAGAGTCACAAAATGAAATAGCATCACGCTTAAAAAAAAATAACTCGCCAAACGGGTAAACAATTATAGTACCACGCATTGAACTAAACATATCTGCGCATTAAAGCAAATACAATGATTGAATAATCAGCTTGGTGCAACACAGGGCGCCGTCATATTTGACTTGGATCTCTAGAAAGGAAACAGACAGATAGTAACTGTGACGTCACATCGACTGAACACAAAGACAACTTCTAGAACTGCTCGTTTTGGAACAACTGTGGGAAGCAACAGATCATCTGTGATCCAAACTACAGACCCATCACATTCATCGTTTTCAAAAGTTGTGACAATCAAATCATTGTCTCTGCATTTGTGATGATTTTTTTTGGTGTGGCTCTGTCAGGTCTAGTTCCTTGGTGCATGTTTTGACAAGGGTAAATGTGATATGTTTTTATCTTGCTGTGATTTGGGTCCATGTGATATTATGAGACTGTGATATTGCCTGTGATGATTTTACATATCTTTTATGTAACTTAGTTGGAAGTATGTAAATTTTAGCCAGCGTGATGTGAAATGTCTGAAATATGCATTTGAGCAAATGTGATGTGAGACAGTGCCTATTTATTTTATTTTATTTTATTTTTAACACATTCTACTTCACTTGGTCTTAAATTTGCATATCTTATTGGAAACCGCGATGAGCCCCATTTGAGATGAGGGGTACTGCGCTATATCAGTCTGCATATTTTATTTTTTTTATCATTATCATTATTATCATTGCTATTGTCATCGTCATTATTATTATTGTGTGCTTTCTTAGGGCAGAACGGAGTTGGCAACCACGCAGTGTCCATATCAGCACTAACAAATTTGATCTGTCTGTGTTGTTGACGTTTAAGCAGCTTGTTTCGACTTTTCTTCTGAAAACCCAGGTCCAAAATAATGTGGAACTAAAACAAAATCCTAAATTCTTCGTATTTTCAATCGGCATTTTGATTCGACCTGCTTCGCAAGTCAGCCAAAAGTGAAAGTGAAGTCTCCAGATTTTTGACGTCACATCAGTATGCAAATTGCCGGGCTCCATGACGACTTGAAGCATCATATTCAAGTAAACTTTGTTTTTGTTTTCGCCGGACACACATTTATTTGCTTTAAAAATCAGTAGACGAGCTTTAACTACATAAAATATATTTACGTAGGTCACATAGCAAAACCAGTTCTTGTCCACTTTAATACTTGTAGCCAACGTCATTATTACAGGAACACCCCAATCAGACTAACAGGGATACAGCGGGTTGCTTAATGGGTTATTAAGTGAGTGAGTGAGTGAGTGTGCGTGCGCGCGCGCGCGCTCGTGTGTGTGTGTGCGTGCGTGTGTGTGTGCGCGCGCGCGCGTGCGTGTGACTGAGATAGAATTGTTGATTGCTTAATGTGCATTATTTTACAGTATGAAGATATGTGTCAATCAAAGGAAGTTACCTAATGGACTATAAATCAAACATTCAGAAAATTCACCGAAAAGAGAATAATTGTTCAAGATACCTTCAGCGAATGGAAACGCATCGTAAACAGGATGTTTTATCTGTTTTTGAATACACAAAGAATCTTCCTTGTTTGCTTGGTTTCACGTGTCTTGTGTGTGTGGTGTGTGTGTGTGTGCGTGTGTGTGGTGTGTGTGTGTATGTGTGTGTGGTGTGTGTGTGTGTGGTGTGTGTGTGTATGTGTGTGTGGTGTGTGTGTATGTGTGTGTGGTGTTTCACGTGTCTTGTGTGTGTGGTGTGTGTGCGTGTGTGTGTGCGTGTGTGTGGTGTGTGTGTGGTGTGTGTGTGTGTGTGGTGTGTGTGTGTGTGTGTGTGTGGTGTGTGTGTGTGTGTGTGTGTGTGTGTGTGTGTTGGTTTCATCTTCCTCACTTCTTTGTCTTGACTATATCATTCTTTTTTTAAAATCTTTTTTTTAAGCTATATACATACATGCACATGTACCAGTACCTAGCCGACCCCTGCCTATCACACTTACACGCACACACAAACACGCACACATTCACACATATGCAACACACAACCATACAGAGAAATAAAAGCCAAAAACAGAAAAATAGAAGAAAAAACAAACAAAAACACTTCCACCACAGGTTAGTATCATTTTTATTTTCAACACGTTCGACAGAATTTCACAGACAATGTAACATCGACAATAATATTATTATACATCATTATCATAGCTCTCTCTCTCTCTCTCTCTCTCTCTCTCTCTCTCTCTCTCTCTCAATTTGTGGCAAAAGCCAAAGGCAAGAGCAACCACCAGCAAAAAGTATGTCACACATAGAGAGGAGAGGCATGTACATGAATTAAGTTTTAAAATGAACACAGGACATTGGGCGGTGCATTGTCGTCCAGGTATTTGGAGTAAAGAGAAATTGAGATGGGAGGTCGGGGAGGGATGTGTGTGTGTGTGTGTTGGGGGTGGGGGGGGGACACAGAAGCGAGAGACTCAGAGAGAAAGGAAGAAAGAAAACAAGAGAGAGAGCAAGACAAGACAAAATTGTGTATGTGCGTGTGTTTTGTGTGTGTGTGTGTTTGTTTGAGTGTGTGTGTGTGTGTGTGTGTGTGTGTGTGTGTGTGTGTGTGTGTGTGTGTGTGTGTTTCCATCTCGTTTCTATCCTTTATACGACAGAGAGAGACAGGCAGACAGACAGACTGAGATAAAAATGCCAAATACAGTGAAAGAGAAATATAATTATAGGAGATAATCTGATCAAACGCGGTCAAACTGACTCCGGAGTTAAGTCCCTTGTCAGGACGACCCCCTTTTATCTGTGAAGCCAATAATTATCACACTGTTAAAATGTAGAAGAAAGGTGAGCGTTCTTAAATCATACCTTTAGATGCGTTCCGCCGATTTCTTTGATTTGTCATCAATGCAGATTATAGATAAAAAAATTTTAAAAAAGGACAGACCAAACAGACACCAACTAAAAAACAACAGTTACGCAAACACACACGCGCGCGAGCACACACAAACACACACACACACACACACAAAAATATTATGAGCTGACATAGCCTTCACAGTCAAAATCATGTCACAGAACATATCCTTTCGTACATAAACATAATTCATGACATTATTTCGTCTTCATAATAACACTTTACACAATCATGTGCGAACTTCCACTCCCACATGTGTTTGTGTTCACATGAATACGAACCAAACCTACAGAACCTGAGGATGAGAGGGGAAAAGGTAACGTTCAAAAAGCCTGTTTACAACGTATCATAAACAGCAAAGTGGAAGACGTATAATAATAAAGTCAGCAGAGAAACCCCATTTATAACAAACGTTGGTTTGAAAAAAAAACATCTGCTGCATATTGAGAACAAAGACCTGAATGAAACAAAGACATGACAAAGCTGTCAACAGACATGACACAGCTGTCAACACAGACATGAGAAAGCTGTCAACACCATGTCAAAGCTGTCAGCAGAGAGACATGACAAAACTGTAAACACATAGGCACGATGAAGCTTTACATACAAAAACATGACAAAGGTGTACACGCAGACATGACAAAGCTGTAAATAGTTCCAAAACCAGCTGACTGGCAGAAAAGGAAAATGAAAAGTTTTCTAACTTTGCTGTTTCGTTCAGCCCAGCTTTAAGCCGCCTGTGGAGACGCAGCAGTTCTTTTCAGACAGCAGTGAGACAGGCATTGACAGCAACAATAACAGCCACCCGAAAGTTACATCATCTTCCGGCTTCTGTGTTCTCAGGTATTAAATACTACACCCACCCCAAAAACTTTTCAAATTCATGTAAAATATCAGTCTTATCATAAAGTTACAATCACAAAGCTGGTTTAGTATAGCGCACCATTGAATACACGAGCAGCATACACTTCTGTCAGTCATATCTCACAAATGAAATAGCGTGTTATTGAATACATAAGCCGTATACACAATACAGAAAAAGTGTGTATCAATAACAGAACATTGCACTGATAAGTAGTAAGTATTGAGAAACCAGGTTTCTGATTAAAGCTGTACAAAGCACAACCACTTTGAGCAATTTCAATCTGAAACGAAGAAAGGCAGCGGACACAGCCAGCTTTGTTAGGTCCACCATCATCTGTCATCTTTACACACAATTCCTTCTCCATTTAAAGTATGTCATTATTCTTTATGGCATGTACGTGACATATCTGTGTGTGTGTGTGTGTGTGTGTGTGTGTGTGTGTGTGTTCAAGTGTCCTTTCCTTTCCTTTATTTTAACATCTTTTCATCTATGTGGGTTTTTTTTGGCCGACAAGAGTGTGTAGGAAGGGTGGGGGTGTGTGGGTGGTGGTGCTTTCTGTTCATGCGAATATGTACACACAGACATATACACACTCACACACACACACACACACACGCACACACATGTACCAATAACGTGGTCACATGTCAACAAAAGCTGGTCATATACACAACGTGAACCACTATATAAATTCAACACGTTCATCCAACAAAACCTGACAACTGATCAGTAAATAACCTTCACAGAGGAATATCTTCAGCACTGTACGCATCTCTTTCAAATAAATCAATTGTAACGCTTGAACTATAAAAAAAATATTTTAAAAAGCAGCAGTTTAGTTAGACGATAACGATAGACAATGCACATATACTGACAGTTACGTAGACAGTTAAGACAAACGATGGGAAAGGAAAATAACAATAATAATGTAACATGATAATACACTGGCACCTACCCAGTGTTGTTACGCGAGTAAAACAAAACAAAACTGTACAATATACCAGCTCTTTTTTCTGTTTACCATATCGGGCATTCAACACTGGAATGGTCTGAGGAAAAGCAGTTCAAACAGGCAGACACACTGGGCAAACAAGCCGCGATCAAACAACCATACAGTCAGGCCAACAGCAAAATGAGAGCTGTACGATCAATGGTCTCTCCACTGCAATGGAAACTCATTTACAGCTTAGTCTTTTGTGAAGGACTATGATTCTCAAACAAGGAGGCAACATTGCGCTGGGTCTTAGCGCTGCAGCACTGGGGAGCAAGTTGGCCTTGGGGAACCATCCCATCACCGACTGTCCTGGAACCCTCTTGGCCGAGTGAGTGGGGATGTCACATGGGCATGACAGTCGCCACTGCTGTTCTGATGGTCATATTCGGACACGACTGGTTATCATACAAGTCTCTAATCACTGTCCATGTTAACTCATGGCAACGTTGGTCAGGACTGCACATCTACAACGGAACAGGAGTATCAGTTTCAGTTTTAAGGAAGTGCCAAGCATGCAGACCGATCCATATACGCTACACCACATCCGCTGTTCAGAAAAAAACAAAAACAAAAAAAAACAGAAGCATATACCTGACCCTGGCATTAACCCAACGTGCAGATCAGACCTTGAGTGTCTACCTCCTGGCTGTGTAAAACATTAGCAAAAAATAACAATTAAGAAAACCGAACAGGAAGAAATCCTTTCGTATGCGGAAGCCCATCCATCACAATATTCATCGAAGTCTCCCACGTCGTCATCGTGACTATACGTTTAAGTAGGTCACAACGTCAGCAATCATTTAGGGCAATGTTAATTACTGTTGGGTACTTTGATTTTCTCAGCAAAATCTCTCTCCCACTTTTGACCACACTATTTCAATCACCTTGTCCTCCCCTACCAAACACATATTCACCCACACACATTCTCTCTCCTTTTCTGTTCCCACTGAAAACTAAAAAAGAATTGATTAAAGTTCAAAGACCCCGTAGCCTTTTACGGCTACCGGGGAAGTGAATTCACCATGTCTAGGGGCTCAGCATGGGGAGGAAGTGAATTCACCATGTCTAGGGCTCATCATGGGGAGGAAGTGAATTCACCATGTCTAGGGCTCAGCATGGGGAGAAAGTGAATTAACCATGTCTAGGGCTCAGCATGGGGAGGCAGTGAATTCACCATGTCTAGGGCTCAGCATGGGGAGGAAGTGAATTAACCATGTCTAGGGCTCATCATGGGGAGGAAGTGAATTCACCATGTCTAGGGCTCAGCATGGAAAGGAAGTGAATTCACCATGTCTAGGGCTCAGCATGGGGAGGCAGTGAATTCACCATGTCTAGGGCTCAGCATGGGGAGGAAGTGAATTCACCATGTCTAGGGCTCAGCATGGGGAGAAAGTGAATTAACCATGTCTAGGGCTCAGCATGGGGAGGCAGTGAATTCACCATGTCTAGGGCTCAGCATGGGGAGGAAGTGAATTAACCATGTCTAGGGCTCATCATGGGGAGGAAGTGAATTCACCATGTCTAGGGCTCAGCATGGAAAGGAAGTGAATTCACCATGTCTAGGGCTCAGCATGGGGAGGCAGTGAATTCACCATGTCTAGGGCTCAGCATGGAAAGCAAGTGAATTCACCATGTCTAGGGCTCAGCATGGGGAGGAAGTGAATTCACCATGTCTAAGGCTCATCATGGGGAGGAAGTGACTTCACCATGTCTATGGCTCAGCATGGGGAGGAAGTGAATTCACCATGTCTAGGGCTCAGCAAGGAGAGGAAGTGAATTCACCATGCCTAGGGCTCATCATGGGGAGGAGGCGTCCAATCCTCTCCTCCAGACGTTTACACCTTCCCCAGCTGAATTCAGGTACCCGTTCTATTCACACCTGGGTGCAGTGAGGAAAACTGGAGTCAAGCGCCTTTCCCAAGGATACAACACCATGCACATAACGGGGCATGGAACCCTGATCACTGGTGAACACTTGATCAGGAATCCAGCGTCTGAGTGATTATGTCCACATATCAAGCAACACAACAAGAAACATGGATTTTTATCTATTTTTCTATAACATCATAAATAAATAAATGAATTAATTAATGAATAAATCAATAAATAAACACATGAATGAATGAATAAATGAATTAAGGACACAAATAAATAATTTATATAAAAAATACAAAAACAAGTTAATACGTAATAATTATTCGTTTCAATCTTTTGCCTTCTATTTATCTTTCCCAGCACTGTATTTCAATGTATTTACCTTTTATTATTGTCATCATTATCTGTTTATTCGTTTGTCTATCTGTATATCATACAACAACAGGCTCACATTAATCAAACAACGTTCAAGGCCACAAAGTAATGGCCACAGTTCATTCCGGCTATCACTGGCGTAGCTTGCAGCCCAAGCTGACAACATACAAACCAGGAATGAAAAACATGGTCAATATCGATCCCATCCCATATAACATAAAAATATATAAATAAAATAAACAAAAGAAAAAAAAATAACCACCAAAAAGAAAAGCAATGCAAGTACAGTCATCCTAGCGGTGACCATTTCATCAGTATTTTCACCAGTGGATTATTTAAGGGAAAAAAACCCCATCTGATCATAAACATGGTTGCACATAACACTCACTTGAAAGGTATCTATAGCAACAGGTAAACAACTCACACGTCCTGAGCTAAAAAAAAAAAAAAATGAAAACAACAGAGTAAAGAACGCTCAAGTGGATGGACCAACAAGGAAGACAGACAGTAAGAAAAGAAACGGAGAGATCAAACAGAAAAGAGCAAGCCAGAAGCAAAATGAGAGTCAGAAAAGAGGAAACTTCAAGCACAGATATTCCACAAGGTGGGGACATACCATACGCTCAGCCGCCGATATTTTCTCCCCCCCCCCGCCCTACCCCCCCAAACCCCACCTCTACCACACCTTGAGTGGTGGTCTGGACGCTAGTCATTCGTATGAGACGATAAACCGAGGTCCCATGTGCAGCATGCAGTTAGCGCACGTAAAAGAACCCACGGCAACAAAAGGGTTTGTTCCTGGCAAAATTCTGTAGAAAAATCCGCTTCGATAGGAGAAAAACAAAACAAAAACTGCACGCAGGAAAAAATACAAAAAAAAGGGAGTGGCGCTGTAGTGTAGCGACGCGCTCTCCCTGGGGAGAGCAGCCCGAATTTCACACAGAGAAATCTGCTGTGATAAAAAAAAAGAAAAAAAAAGAGATGTACAAATACATCCCAAAGGGATGGGGTGAAGGAGGTGGGAGGGAGGGGCAGCAAGTGAAAAGAGGAAATTACCTACACAGAAGGTGGGGACAGCCTAAACCACTTACAGGTGACAGAGCCTCGGACATCCCCCACAGTTCAAACAAAACTGAACATACTGACACACGTGTATGAAACGATAAACCGAGGTCCTGTGAGGAGTATGCACTTAGCGCTGGTAAAAGAGCCCACGGCAACAAAAGGGTCGCCGTCGGCAGAATTCATTAGAAAAATCCACTTTTATGATAGAAAAACCAATTCACCTACCGGGAGAAAAAAAATATATATAAAAAGAGTGTTGTTACTCTGTGGCGACACGCTCTGTGGCGACACGCTCTCCATGGGGAGAGCAGCACAAATTTCACACAGAGAAATTGTCACAACGGGTAATAATATAACACTCGTACATGGATGGCGGCACACACACACACACACACACACACACACACGCGCGCGCGCGCGCGCACGCACGCACACACGCACGCACGCACACACACGCACACACATATACACACACAAACACACACACACAGCAGAAAGATCCTGGATGCAGAAGACCTCACACGGGTACACACCCTATTCCATGCCATACCTAGCCTGTGACATAAGGAATCCTGTCAGAACGACATTTTCTCCATTCTTTTTATTTTTAACAGTTTCACGTCCTTCCACTGAGAAGTTTCAGTTTCAGTTTCGGTTTCAAGGAGAAGTCAAAGCGTGCGAACTGATCCATATACGCTACACCACATCTCATAAAATAAGATAAAAAAAGGGAGATGCCTGACCTCTGAATGAACCCAGTTATTTTCAGAGCCTACCCTGGTTTTGGATCGTTTTTTGTTTTGTTTTTTGTTGTTGTTTTTTTAAATGACTAGAAAAAGAAATAGGAAAACAAAATAAACATTAAGTAAATGAATCACGTAGACCTGTGCAATCGAATAACAGCTGAGCCCGAACTCAAGGAGTCACACATATTCAATATTCATCGTTGACACCACACAAAATTAATTAATACACCATGTAGTCATACTCGTATTAGACAGTAGGAATAACATCACTTCTCTCCTTCGTGTGTAACGCAAATCAGAAATAACATGAAAAAAATATATATACAAAATAGGGTGTGTAAATATCTATACATTATGTATATATTTTATCAAACTGCTGCTTTACGTTTCGAAAGCACGTTCTGAAATCACACCCACACACACACACACACTCTCTCTCTCTCTCACTATCTGTCTTTCTCACACACACTCTCTCTCTATCTCTCACTCCTCCTTTCTCTCACACGCACACACACACACACACACACACACACGTAGAAGCACACACACACTCATAAAAAAAATAATCATCAATGATACGTAACGGAATTACTTAATCAACTTTGCAATATATGTGGATGATGTGTGTAAAGTTTTGAATTTAAAAAAAAAAAAAAAAAGTATTGGACCCATGACTTATTTCTTTAGCAGCTTGTTGAATGTCAGATGGTGATTATGCTTGAACATTGGTGCATCAACATTAACTTTATTACAGCGCTGATGGGATGGTCAGTTGATTCTTCTCCGCTCTTACTGGAAAAGAACACTGTTGGTGCTCTCTCTCTCTCTCTCTCTATATATATATATATATATATGTGTGTGTGTGTGTGTGTGTGTATGTACGTGTTTGTTGTGGTGTGCGTGTCTGTGTGTGTGTCTGTCTGTCTGTGTCTCTGTCACTGTGTATACATGCACGTGTGTATGTGTGTGTGTGGGGGGGGGGGGGCGGCGGGGAGGTGCTTGTGTGCGAAAGAGAAACAGACAGCAATGTTTACTCTTTCGTCAAAGGAAAATGAATGACACTGAATACAGATAAAAACTGTACACCCAGAGAAAAAAAGTCAACATTTTCTTTCGTACAACATGGGCGAAATTCAAGACACCAGGTCTCTCCACTGATCAAAACAACCACATATCGACTGACATCAACACTGCCCCAAAAAAATGAGCGAAAACAATATCATCCTTCCAATGAACACCCACGTTTTCAAAAGACAGGAAATTCATTCACAAATTAAGTCATATCATCTGAAAATGTCGGGTACCATGTATTGACTGCATGAGTTGACAACAAGTATCAAACACACACTATGTAGTCATCACACCTGACAACAAGAAAAGTGTTTGCACAATCACTGCACTGTTTAGTTGTTCGCTGATTAGGGGGGCCGGGGGGGGAGGGGGGGGGGCATGAACTGATTATGGTCAGTGCATAAATTTCGAGCTGCGAAGACATCTGTTACAGATGCATACCAATATCGGGACAGGGTTTTTCTGGTTGCCATGTTCATCGGTAACTGTAGTGTATTGTAAAGTGAAATCAGGATTTTCTGGTTGACCCGTTCAACTGTAACTGAAGTGTATTGTGAAGTGAAATCAGGATTTTCTGGTTGACCTGTTCATAGGTAAATGTAGTGTATTGTGAAGTGAAATCAGGATTTTCTGGTTGACCTGTTCAT
>JAAQRG010271050.1:0-12681 GCA_011634625.1 Babylonia areolata
CAACAAACAAACAAAAAACCCTATTCTTCAACCCTTTACTGGCACGCTTTGCATTCAGTCGCTATTATTTGTCAGAGCGGAGGGAAAAAGAGTCAGTTCTTATGTATTATTCACAGCATACATAAAACAAATTATGCATACGATATTTCGCATATTTGATGCAAGAGGGAAAGGTTTGGATACAGAACTTTGTAATAATGTGAATAAACCAGCTGGAGAGGAAAAGAGAAATGGAAAGTTAAGAGAAAGTGAGAAAAAAAAGAGAGATAGAGAGAAGAAGAAGGAGAGACAGAGAGAGATAGAGAGAGAGACAGAGAGACAGAGAGACAGAGAGAGAGAGAAGGGGCGGGGTGTGGTGTTAACTGTCAAATCAACTGTCGCATTAATATGTCTTGCAATCTCTGGAGAGACAAATATGCCTAAAAAAAACAACCGATGACAGACATATGAATGAGAGCATTATGAAATAAAAAAAAGAAAGATGCTTGTTAGATTTACTACTTTCCACTTCTGAAAAAGAAAATTATTCAAACAGTGGTTTTTAAGGAAGACATTCTTGGTCAAAAAGCATTTTTCTGCTTTTCATCACATTAGAGTAGCAGTCCACATATCTCTTTTTCAGCAGTCTAGTGAAGGCAGTTATATGAGGTTCACTGTTGTTCTATTTGCACTTATAAACATGAAATTTAGCCAGCAATAGTATCAAACCAAGAATTTGATCCGTAACAATTCTATCTTTAACCCCAAACAAGATGAAATCTTCTGAAAATGCAATATTTGCACAAGTTTCACACGTGCTCTTCATCAATTTTTCGAGAGAGCTCTCTCACCCCTTCGCCCCCTGAGTGTGGTCGTGTATAGGTTTAGGACTGCGTGACAAGACTGTACTCTACGCTTCCTGTCATAATGATATCCCGGTGTTGAAAAGGAGAAACACAAATGTTTTTTCAACAAGATCACATTACTGAATCATACGGATGATGTATAAAACTAAACAAACACCATTTATTTGGGCTATGGTTTAATAAATGAAGTGCAACTTTTTGAAATGCCCCTGTTATTTCCTCTTATATTAGACATGGACGAACAAATACCCTTCATGCCTATATTTTAATATCAAAACGTCAAAACGTTATTTTCACACAATCGAGTTAATATATGCCAATGAGATTCAAAACACCATCCTTATAACATAATTGATAATGTAATGATGATGTATATACTGTCTTTTGAAGTCCAATAATTCCTCCTTCCCACTAAAAAAATAACAACAAAAACAAAAAAGAACACCCCAACAACCCTTCCCCCCCACGTCAACCACCCCCTCATCCCCCCACCCCTCCCCCAAAAACAAAACAAAACAAAACAAACAAAAACACACACACACACCAAACGCTATACACTATATGTGATACATATGTTTAATATAGTATTATCACATATATACACCATATATTGGCATTATTAACCCTTTCACCGCCAGTCAATTTTGAGTGCAAAATTCCCTTGTGCTATAAACACAGTAAATATGGTGTCTAGAAACAGCTGGGGATTCCCCCTGTGATGTGTAGAAAACATGGCCTGTCCTACCACCGAACATAAAGAGCAGTAGGTTCATGGATAACAGACCCATGATCTGGTCACCCTTCAGTGACATGGATCCTGTACCTGGCTGCTGCATAAATGCGAATTTGGCAGTGAAAGGGTTAACATCGTTTTTACTTCTTTTACACTGTTTCACATCGGGTGTCGAAGTATACTTACCAAAAATATTTTGAACGGAAATCCATCCACAATGGTTTATCAATGATATCGATCGAGAAACAGGTTTTTTTTTGTTTTTTTGTTTTTTTACCCGGACTTTCTTGGGTCGACCATCGTTTTATTTATATAAAGAAAAAAAAGGAAAGGAACAAAATAACAGCAACAAAAAGGATACAGTGAACCTAAGCAATCACACACACACACACACGCACACACACGCACACACACACACACACACACACACACACACACAAACCGTGACAATAATCAAAAGCAATACCCTGCATTCCATAACTATGTCGTTTTTTTTCCCCCACTTACATATAGATTTGTTTCCCTTTTCTTTAAGATTCATAAGGTATTATATAATATATCGATGTCTAATACTGAATTGCTATTCAAAGATCAGTTGTAAAATAGACAGTCTTTTTGTTTTTTTAGCAATACTGATACACATTTTACCTATCAAAATAATATGATTTATTTTTATAAGGTCATGTTTGCTATATCTGTCATCCTGAATTCCAAATAAAACGTCTGTGGGATGTAATTTCATACACTTACCAGTATTTCTAAGTATCAAATTTTCTATGTTTTTCCAAAGTATTTTCACAGATGAGCACTCATAGAAAAAATGTTCAATAAAATCAATTTTACCAGGACAGTAGTAACAATTTTCTGAGTCTACTACTTCCATTTTTTTAGAATAATGTTTGTTGGGTATATATTATGACTTATTTTCCACTGCAATTCATGTAAGCGTACTTCTTTTGTTGCTTTCCTAGGTAAAATCCATGTATTATGATTGAAAGAAAAGTCAAATTTCCTCTTCCAAAATACACAAATATGTAGGTCTATAGTTGTACTTTTACTTCTACTTTTAAGATATTTCTTTATTTCTTTTAGTTTTGCATTGAATGCGTTTGCATCACAAATAGAAGTTTCAGTAGATTCCATTGGTAATCCATTGTTTTGTATCCAGGTCTTCCACTGTAATGGAATTGCGTTGTATAGAGCATTGTATTCGAATATTGTGATTCCTTTAGCCTGGTTCAGTGAAAACGCAACCTCATTTAAATCTAGAAGTTTTTTTTCTGTTTTATGTATTATGTCTTTTATGTGTTCTATCGAGAAACAGGTTAACAAATTATCAGACTGTCTGTATCTTGGTTACATATCCTCCCTAAAATCATAATATAATGCTCAGAGCAGAGCTCAGAGTTCATTGCATAGCTTTTGTCAGTGTTTCTTCTAAGTAGGTGTTAACGTCAATTTTCAGTGTCTTACCGTTTTTCACTTTAACATACACATTTCCGTTCCAGCTCCAAGCAGAAAGAGTAGCTGAGTGTTTGTTGGCTTTCATCAGTAGGTTGTAGTTTGCCTTGGTTAAGTCCTCTCCAACAGAAATTCCTGTCTGTTTCAGTTTTCGTCTCTGCTCAAGCACACTGATTTCTTCTGTCGGGAAGAAAAGACGAAGCAGAATCGGGCGCGGTTTTCCTGTGCCAGGTTTGCCAGTGCTCGATGTCGCTCGGTGTCACAGGTACGCCCAGCTAATGGGTAAAGATGTCCGTACACTTCTGGACACAATCCGCGACAGACTCCACTTTCACCTGCGGTTCATCTTTCACACCGAAAACTCGGACGTTCCAGGAACGGCCGTGCTGCTCCGCGTCGTTCTGCGCGAACCTCAGTGCGCTCGCCTCCTTCTGCTGCTGTTCATGCAAGTTGTCGTTTTCGCGTTTAAGTTTCTTCATTTCGTCCCTCAGTTTATCGTTTTCAGATTGGAGATTAAACACTACACTCTCCATCTTCTCCACAAAATTTGTGGACAATTTATGTATGTCCACTCGAATTTGTTTTATGTCATCTAGAGTAGCTGGCAGCATTTCTAATTTCTGGTTAATATCCTCTAATTTTTTCTTCAAGAGACATTTCTTCGCTTTCAAACTCCCCTCCACTTACTTGTTTCTGTTTCTTCTTTTCTTGTTTTGTATCTTTTGAATTCGTCGTTTCCGGGTTTAAACAACTGTCCCTGACGGAAGAGGAACTTCGCTGTTTTCTTTTTTTCCATTGCTGGTTTTTGCAAAGTATTTACTGACAGAACGATTCATAATTCACACACGAAGAACGTAGGCGTTGAACCACCACAAATATTTTTGAAATAATGCAACTCACAGACCTGCAGTCATCTCTACCCGCTCGCTGACAGGACTCAGCACTGCGTGTAAAACATGGTCACTGTTGCACGGGCGTTTCCACACCTTCACGGAAATGTCAGACTTGACATATAAGAAAAAACAACAACAATCAAACATATACACTTTTTTCGTACAAGAAAGCAATTTGTTGGCAATTCTTTCCCCGTACTTTAACGCTGTCAGTTCTAGTATAAATCAGTCCGAAAAGGAACAAAGTATCCAAAGTTAGACATGCTAATGTGCGGAGCGAACCGAAACACGTCCGCACGGCTCGGTGAGCGATGGCCTTCTCTCGGTTTGGGTTGTTTTTTGCTTTTGACTCACTTGTGTAAACAAAGTGAGTCTATGTTTTAACCCGGTGTTCGGTTGTGTGTGTGTGTGTGTGTGTGTGTGTGTGTGTCTGTGTCTGTGTGTCTGTGTGTCCGTGGTAAACTTTAACATTGACATTTTCTCTGCAAAAACTGTGTCAGTTGACACCAAATTAGGCATAAAAATAGGAAAATTTCAGTTCTTTCCAGTCATCTTGTTTAAAACAAAATTGCACTTCTGGGATGGGCACAAAAAAAAGAAAAAAAAAAAAAAAAAAGAAGCCAAATTATATGCAAACTGCATTTACTGTTATATTTATATTTTTTGTATTATCTAAACTTGGCACTTTGATCTGATATTCTGACACAACAACAAGAGTAGTCATTATTATCATTTTTTTTTTGGTTCAAACAGGAACTTCTTTTGCTAAGCATGGAAGTTTTATTTATTTTGCAAACGTTTTGGTGCAGATAGTAAAAAAGGGACATTAATCTGTTATTAATGCTAGGGGACTTAATTTGCTTTAAACTGATCTTTACATTTTGAAATTAGACCCAATACATAAACAGCTTGTGTGTTTTACTTTCAGTGTACAGGGATTTCACTATGTTCATTCGCCCAAGTGGTCTTTTTCGGAAAATACTAAAATCAATACGACGAGTGGACTTTACAGATCTATTGGCTGAGCCCTGAAGGTAATGGGCAAAAATCAACTGCGTACACATATTTATACATTTTCAAAGCGCATGCTCATATTCTTCGCGAACGGGAACGACGCCATTTTGTTTCAAGTTGTTGACCTGCCCGTTCAATCCTATATTCAATGGACAATACACGATAACATGCGATGGAAAGTTGGAGAAGGAGACCGTTAAATATTTATTCAGAGAAAGATTTGCGAACACCACATCACTTACTGGATTATGCCCCAAACTGCCATAAAAATATCCACAGAATCAGTCGGAATTCACAGTTAAAAATTGTAAACCATGCGAGTTAATACCCTTGAATTGATCACGATGAAACGAAAAAAATTTCCAGTCTTGACTTTTCTCAAAATGAAGTCCTTTTCACTTCATACGACGTTTAGAAGTACTTGTACTTGGCTCTACATGTTACTAGTTTAACAAAATACTCAATTTTCATATCAACTTTAAAACTATAAAACTAGAATGAACATAAAAGAGAAATTGAATCGACCGTGTCGTACTACATTCCCGGCGGGTGTAACTAAACTTGTACATCTATCTAGATCTAGAGAAAACGGCTAAATGTTGCAGTGTGATTGCGGCGATAGCCACGTCTCCTATACCGCTGACTTAAAAATTTTTTTTTTTTTTTTTTTATTGCCCTTAAAGATTTTTTGAATGCCCAAGATACACAAGAATAATATGATTCTGATTTAAACAGTGTTCTCACTGCGAATACCGCAATTGATTTATCGCCCTTTAAAAAAGTATGTTCAAATATTAAATTTTAGAACGTCAGTTAAGGAGCCACGATAGTGTAATGGGTAAGACAGTTTCTTCTCACCCAAACACGCGGGGTTCGAATCTGGTTAGGACTTTTTTTTCTTTTTCTTTTTTAACCCGAAGCTTTATAATAACAAATACAGAACATATTTTAACGATTAGATTTTTTTTTAAAGTGTATCACAAGTGAGTCTTGAAGGCTTTGCCTCTCTTGTTGTTTTTGTTTTGTCAACTTCGTATATTACCAACCAGCCTGACATCTCAGTCCAACGGTGTCAACCATCAACCTTTATGGGTGGCTTGGTTTATTGTCAGCTGACATTAGGAGAACATGGGGAACACGCAGGCACTGATTTCATACTGACTGGTGCAAGGAATCGACGGTGGAGAAGATGGGGTGTGAATACCGTTCAGTTTTCTCTTTCTGTCTGTCTATGTCTGTCTGTGTCTGTCTGTCTGTCTCTGTTTGTTTGTTTGACTGTCTGTCTGTCTCTGTTTGTCTGACTTTCTGTCTGTAGGTCTCTCTCTATCTCTGTTTCTCTGTCTCTGTATCTATAACAACAGTTGGTTTACAGCGACAATTGAACAATTTATATATTGCTGCCAGTAATCTGCACTTAAAAGTAAACATGGACAAAACGAGTATTGTTGTTTTTCGCAAGGGAGGGTATTTGGCAAGAAATGAAAGATGGTCGTATGCCAATGAAAGAATTGATGTTGTCAATGCATATAAGTATCTTGGAATTTATTTTTCAACTAGACTCAGTTTCAATTTCGCATGTCAGGATATAGCTAACAAAGCAAAGAAAGCAGTTATTGTAATACTTCATATTTTGTATAAAATAGATTGTAGTTCATTTAGTGTATTTGGTAGGTTGTTTGATTCTCAAGTCCAGCCAATATTGCAGTATGGAGCAGAAATCTGGGGACTGGAAAATAATGTAGCAACAGAAAAAACGCATTTATTTGCAATGAAACGGTTTCTCAATGTAGACAGTCGAACTCCAAATGATCTTGTTTATGGTGAGCTGGGGAGATATCCGATTTATTTGAATTCATATATTAAATGTATCAAATATTGGCTGAAATTGACTAGAATGGATGAAAACAGATTTCCATTTAAAGCTTATAATATGTTATATTCTTTAGATAATAATGGCAAAAAGACGTGGGCAACGAGTGTTAGACAGTGTTTGAATTCTTATGGTTTTGCATTTGTGTGGGACAATCAGGGGGTTGAAGATATTGCCGGTTTTTTAAAGTGCTTTAGGCAACGAATTATTGATTGCAGGTGGCAAGACTGGCATGATCATATACAAAACAGTAACAGATTTGCACAGTTTAAACTTTTCAAGACATCATGGCATAGAACCATACATTGAGTTGGTATTGAACAGACTTATAAAATGTGCATTGACAAAATTTAGATTTGGTGTTTCTGATATTGCTACTCATTGTTTTAGATACGGAAATTTAAGGGAATCGGTGTTTACTTGTCGTTTATGCAATCTGGGTAAGGAAGACGAGCTACATTTTGTGTTATGTTGCCCTGCCTTGAGTGACCTCAGACAAAAACTAATCCAACCAAAATATTATAAAGATCCATCTAACTTTAGATTTAATTTGCTCATGTCGTCAAGACATGAGTCTACTCTGTGTAACTTGGCCATTTATATATATGAGGCATTGAAGAGATTGAGAATAGTTACCACGTGAATGTTGTTGAACATCTGTGTTAGATATTTTTTTGGTTGGTTTGTGTTGAAGATGCATAGTGTGTCATGTAAAATCTTATTTATCTTTCTTTAATGTCACCCCCTTCAGTAAGGGGCTTTGGCCTTTATCTGAATAAAAAATCGTTATCGTTATCGTTATCTGTCTCTGTATCACTGTGAAGTTCCATTGGAAGAGAACAGCAACCAGTAGCTAAGGTCTGTCTGTCTCTTGTCTGTCTGTCTGTCTGTGTCTCTGTCTCTCTCTCTGTCTGTCTCTCTCTCTCTCTGGCTGGTTGGCTCGTTGGTAGGTTGGATGGCTGTCTGCCTGCATGTCTTTTTGTGCTCCATCAGACTGAATTCTTTGTTCCATCAAGCTCAGCTTCAGCATTCATCCAGTAATAGCTTCTTCTTTTTCTTTTTTTGCCGTTCGTATTTGCATTGTTGCTTAATCAAGCAGCTACAGCGAACGGGAAATTTTGAAGTAATCGATGCTAGCTGTCAATAGATCGGAGAAGGCTTTTTCAATTGTGCTGGGCTGGAAGTTCTGAGTTAAGGAGATTATGGGATCAGATCTGGGCGTGTTTCAGTTTACATTATTTCGCGATCGATGTCAGGCGAATTAGCCTGCTGGGAATAGTTTCTGCACGTTTGAGGGCTGGTCAACCAGTCGTACCTGATCTCTGTTCCGCTGTCTTGCTTTCTGATCTGATACATGTCATCCACATTCGCAGCAGGCGATGCACGGAGCTACACAGATTTCCCATTTTCAGTCCATTACGTTCTTTATTCTCACATCGATTGTAGCTTAACCACTGAAAAAAATGTTCTCCGCAGTGACTTGATTATCTAATCATTTCATGATACTGACCTCGAAAGAAAAGCTTGTCAACTTATCAATTGATAATTTCACAATACTGACCACGAAAGAGAAGCTTATCAAAGTAGTCTACAAACGGTGGTTCCCTCCTCGTTTCACAGTGTATTACAAACAGATGTGATCGACCTGCAACGGCAGAGTGCTTGATACGTCAGGCTTTCAATCTGAAGGTCATAAGTTCGAATTCTGGTCATGGGCGCCTGAAGAAATTAAGCGTGGTGATCTTCCAGGTAATCAGATGCACACACTTTCTAGTGCCTGAACCTCCTTCTTGTGTATACGCATTCATATGATCGAATGTCCGCGTTAATGACCCTGTAATCCATGTCAGCGTCCGATGGTTTATGGAAACGAGCACATACACAGTATGCACACCTCCGAAACCTGAGCACCTTTGCCGACATAGCGAGGTAAAATGGTGATGCTTGAACACACAACTGAACGTGAGATGATGCTGTCAATGAATGCAGAAGAAGACGGAAAAGAAGAAGCCAACGAATGCAGAGGAAGAAGAAGAAGAAAACAGATCTGACCAACTTCAATCTTAAAAAAATATACTTTTTGCTACGTTCCTCGGATGCTCGATTTAACTGCTTTTGTTCTATATTTCTCACATCAGTTTGGTTTGCATATTCGAACTGG
The DNA here is from genome assembly GCA_011634625.1 of Babylonia areolata. Classification (NCBI taxonomy): domain Eukaryota; kingdom Metazoa; phylum Mollusca; class Gastropoda; order Neogastropoda; family Buccinidae; genus Babylonia; species Babylonia areolata. Next base: position 8,978 of record JAAQRG010271050.1, read on the forward strand.
TTGATTTACCGTTCATGATAGTTACCCTTGTGTGATACTTTTGAAAGCTCGAGTCAGTATTATGGTTTTCCCAAAGGTGTCGTCGTCGTCTTCAAAAGTGAAGTGAACGAGCTGACGATGTCAGAGACGAAGGAGAGGCAGAAGAAGAGTACGGAGAGGGGTGAAGATCAAGGAGAAGACGCTGCTGAAAAGCAAAACATGGTCAGAAATACACAGGAAGCATGTGATTTCCTCTCTGAACTTTTTCTTTTCTTCCTTTTGAAACTTTTTTTTTCCTTTTGAGAATGAGAACTTTTATAACCGAATCCCTCTTCTTCCCTCTCTCCTCTAACTTCCCTCATCCTGCTCTCACACTCCCCCTCCCCCTTTTCTTTTCTATACGTCTTTTCCTTATTGCGATCGCGGAAATGTCAACTACAATTTTCCGAGAAATAAACCTAATAACGTGTCTCAATATTGTAATAGGTAAACGTTCATCATGGATTATTTCATGTGAAAAGTCAGCTAGAATTGCCAAGAAAGAAGCCCTGATTACGTGTTTTGAAGATGTAATTCCTAATAGATCCTATTGGATTATTACATGTTATATGTTGCATAAGCGATTGTGATGTATGTTGTTTCTTTGGTGTTTTTATTTTGACAGTTCTGTTCTGTTGGTGATTTTCCTTTGAATCAGTCACGATTTTTTGTCTTCTCTCATCATTTCCTGTGAAATAGGTTTTGTTATTTTCTCTTTCTAATGTATGAGCACAAAGACAAAATGCCAGTATGAATCACTGGTTTCCCTTTTCACAGATTTTGCAGTTCCAGAAGGTCCAGTGAAAGTATGGAATCATACCCGGCAATGGAAAATTGAGCTTTTTGACGATGTGAATTATCTTACCCATATTCTTGGATACGGTGACATGTACATGCAGTGTGGAATAACGAAAAATTGTTTATAGGAGTGATTGTGTGTCATTTCTACACTGGCAAATGTGTAAATATGCAAATATGACGTTTTGTACGATGACATTATATACAATTTTCTACAGTCGTGGTGTGTGTTTCGCATTTGTATTATAAGCAGCGCTAGCTTGGGGGGTGGGGGGGGAGGAGAATGCACAGACATGCTAGCGAAGATGAGAAGAATGGGGAACATGTAATGTGGAGATACACACATTCATGTGTAGATGAGAAATCTTTTTTCCTTCTTTTTGTTCTTCTTCTTCTTTTTTTTTTCTTTTTTTTTTTTTTAAAGAAAACGGCACGAATTGAACACCCGAATAGAGGACGCAAGGCAGGACAGACTCTCCGTGGTATGGAAAGCAAATAAGCAAACAGGAAGAAGAATGTGGTGGAAAATGGAGCAGCAGCAGAATAATGCTTGCAGAAGAAAAACAAGATACTCCTGACCCCCTTCCACATATTCTATGTAAACAAATCATCGAAGATTCGAGTATGTAAAACAAAGAGGGTACAATTTAGAACGGAAATTGAATCCATCCAGGTGCGCATGCGTAAGAGTGTATGTGTGTGACAGCACTTGGACAAGCAAACAGAAAAGACACGAACGTAAAAAAGAACGCACAGGCCTACAAACATCATCATTACTTTACACAAACGCGCGTGTGGGCGAGCGAGCACTCTTCAAAAGAAGAAAAGGCAAACAGGGGGAAAACTGAACAACTGGTCCCGAGAGTTCTCTCTCTCTCTCTCTCTCTCACACACACACACACACACACACACACACACACACACACACACTAACCGTGCATACAGGGAAACACACATTCAGGCACACAAACCCTCCCTATCCACCCACGCTTTCACGCATGCTTTAAAAACGCAGGCAGCCAGAGAGAGAGAGAGGAGAACATAAAGCAGAGCTGGCGAAAGAAGGGAACAGCCGCTGAATCATCATTCACTTTCGCCTCACAAGGCGTTCAGGTTGCCCGTCAAACATCACTCCATCGATCTCAACTGGAGGTTGTGAGCTCTCTTTTCTTCCTTTTTTTCCCTTCCTCATGGAGGTCGTGTATTCACACCGGTTTGTCTCTTCGTTTAGTCGTAACCGGGTTTAATCAAACAATTGTTGTGGACAATACCCCCCCCCCCTACCCCCATCCCCACCCATCATCTTTCTTTTTTTGTCTGTACGATCAAATTGTGGAGGAATCAAATTTGTATGCGGATCGAAGGAAATTTTTTAGGGTGGCGGGGGGGGATATTCTACACGAATGGAGATAGGGGACACAGTTATAGGACTGTTCTTGTTCACAGACAGCTAGGTAACTATCTGTCATCGATGCCCATCGGAGTGTCCTCTGTTCTTCTTCTTCTTCTTCTTCTTCTTCTTCTTCTTCTTCTTCTCTCTCTCTCTCTCTCTCTCTCTCTCTCTCTGAGACCCGTGGAATCATCCTCACACATTAGTTTTCATTCAAAGTTCTGTGCTTCTTTTTCAATATTGCGTTATCATATTTTAAGAATGCCGCATAATATTTTTTGTCTCTTTTCATAATCATTTAATTAATCAACCACAATTAGGACGTGCTATAACAAGCCGTCAGAAAATTGAAAGAAAACACCAAGTATACACATTTGAAGCAGCAGCAGCTGCAGCAATTTGAATAAATCAATGGACAGTGGTATTTGTTGAGTTTAGAATGATACTACTACTACTTCCACTGCTACTGCTGCTGCAGCAGCTGCTACTACTACTGTTGCTGCTGCTGCTGCTGCTACTGCTGCTGCTACTGCTACTTTTCCAGCTGCTGCTGCTGAAACGATAATGATGACAATGATGATATTAGTGATAGTGATGATGATATGATTATTCCCAGTGATATACATGGAACACCGCTAACTGAAGATCCAGTAAACAATCGATTTATTTCCGTTGGGTTCAACGTACAGCTGGGTGATGATTACTATGTCCAGCAAGAATAACTTATTTCTGCCATTTTCCGCTCCTCAATCAGCCCAGCGCCTGCATTTATACCGGTGTAAGCGTCAACAATGACCCTACCTCTGTTTCCTTCACCAGGGACAGAGTTAGCCAGGGTACATTATGGAAATGATGTTGTTGTTGGTCAGATGTGATCAAGTACCGCCCACCTGGGAATGTCACAGGTAAAGCTGATGCTCAGTGCTGTAATGCACTTCATCTTCTGTCTATCTTTCATCTTTCTCTTTCTCTCTCGCTACCCGTCTTTCTCACATAAAAAAAATGAAAAGAGAAAAGCCAGACAGAAAGAGAGAAATAGAGTAGAGAGGAGGGTGGGGTGGAGGAGGCAATGCTATTACGATGGAAGTTGTTGAACTTCTTTCCCTTATCAAAGCTTTCATTCTGAACAAGCTGAATAACTAGATTAATAAACATGATCATATGATTTTCTTTCTGTTATTTTGACTTCAAAACAAAGTGTGTACATAAGTGAATTGAAACTTGTAAAATGTGTTACTTGATTGATTTTGCTTTTTGTTTTGTTTTGTTGTTTTGTTGTTGTTGATTTTTGTTTCTGTTTTGTTCCCTTTTTTTGTACGAGAAAAAACCCAACCTTTGCGATGTACGTTTCTATGATGAGAAATATAACCTTTATTGCAAGGGAAAAAGGATTGGTAAGAAAAAAAAATTAAATAAAAAATAAATTAGTTAATTAATAAACTTTTCAAAATCGCCATCCCCCAACCCCCTCGACCCCCTGCGACCCCCCCCCCCCCCC
>JAAQRG010271059.1:0-12729 GCA_011634625.1 Babylonia areolata
GAGTTCCAAAGGGGTATTTGTGACATCATGAGGGAGAAATTGTGTATGTGCCTGACTGTCACAATATATATATATTTTTTTTTAATGAACCTTTTTTTTAAATATTTATCTTTTTAATATCAGAGCATAAATAACGACATACGAACAAAGCTAAACAACACCATTCCCTACTACTAGATATCCATAGAGATACATACATACATACATACATACATACATACATACATACATACATACATACACACATACATACATTATAACAAGCAAACTTACAGACCTGACCGTCACAATGTTGGTGTGTGGGAGGTATTTCACTGCTGACGATTTAATAAAGAGCGGTGAACGGGGCTCCAGCATGAGGTCATGAAAGCTTGGAGGGGAAGGGGGATAGAGGTGTGGGAGAGTGGCGGTGTGAAGGGTGGGGGAGGTATCAGGATATAAAAAGGCACACCTGAATCTCGATCCGCTGCCTTGCCCAGCCTACCACACCAGGTGAGTTCGGTGTCATTTGCTTGTTGATGCTGATGACAGTGCTCCGTTTTGTGTGCACACCTTTTCACTCCGCTCTCCCGCTCTCTCAGTTCACGCGGTCCTTCACTTTACCTGTTTTGCTGACGGTATGTGGCACACGTGGCATGTCCGTGTGTTCAGTGACAGTATGTGGCACACGTGGCATGTCCGTGTGTTCACTGATAGTATGTGGCACACGTGACATGTCCTTGTGTTCAGTGACAGTATGTGGCACAACACATGACATGTCCGTGTGTTCATTGTGTCTTGTTCATTGTTCAGTCAACCGTAGAGCCAGGACAGGGTTGATAACACATTCAGAACCAAAATAGCCTCAACTACACACTGAAAACCATCATGGACAACATTTAGTTGATTGTGTCTTTCAACAAACACATACGATCTTTCTGATCCAGAGTGAAGACCAAAATAACATTGGATCAGAGGAAGAATCCAACTAACCACTTGCTCTTTCTGACCCAAAGTGAAAACCTAAATCATTTGATTTGTTGAAATATTCAGCTAACCACTGCACGCTTTCTGACCCAACGTGAAAACCCAAAACACTTCAGGCATATGAATGTAGCCAAGCACTCAGCTGGCTTCAGGTACTGCTTCACGACGAGTTGTATAGCAGACGCCTTTTTCGCAACAAACACGCCAGTCTTAAGGGCTCGTGTAGAATGCGGTGACATTCGAATTGTAATTGCAAAGCGCCCTTTTAAACAACTACTCCTAAACATCTATTAAATCAAATCTCTGTATCGTTCGCTGCAGTATTATATTTGTTGTGCTTACACACACACTTTAATCAGTTAGAGGCATACTTGATTTTAGTTTAATCGTTCGTCAGTGTAAAGATTTCAACTGACGCTAAGCTTACGCCATTTTATCCTTCTCATCACACATAATGCTACAGTTACAATTCTGTATGTAACTGCTGTTGGAAACTAAAACCACACTATTATAGTGTTTGGATGAAAATAGATCAGGTTTTTAGAAGATACAAAGCCGATTTTCATTGTGGACACTTAACGACAATCACTCCACAGCTAGCGTTGCTTGACGGCTTTGGCTGTGTTAAAAACTGTGTTTCTGACACACTGTATTTAATTAGATATCTCCTTTGTCGGATCAGTAAACTACAAGTATTATATACTGGCAGAATTGCCACAATTCCATCTTTAAACTTATACCATTTGTGTTTGCCTACGTTAAACTGATTTAATGCAGTTTGTAATTATCAGCGACAAGCTCGCTAAAACAGACCTTTTCAGGTGACTTAAATTAAGATTACAAATTCATCTTAAATAATCAACATTTCATTTTATACTCATTAGAAAGTAGGTGTTGGACTGTTTCTTTTGCGACCCATCCGACGTAAATCGGTTCAGGAATAATTTAGAAATCTATCACTGAACACTTTGTAACAAACACAATTCTAATCAAATTTAGCCCGATTAAAGACGATCTGCTTCGCAGCACACGCGGGCGTCATTGCAGTTCGCTTAACTTGCATAAATAGCCACAGCAGGTGATGACTGGTGACTTTCCACCTGGCCAGTCACTGGCTAGAGCCTGCTCTCTCCCTCTCTCTTGCTGTGTCGTACACAGAGTGTGTGTTGCTGCAACGGCCAGCATCATCGCCATATCACTGCATTGTCTTCTTATCCCTTCTTCTTCTCTTCTCATAACTATTGTAAATAAAACAACAGAAAAACCCTTTTGTGTCTGGCCTGCTATATGTCCCTGGGCCTGTGTGTGGATATTTTCTATCCTTTAATACAGTAAATCAGTAATTCTTTTGTACCGTCCCCTTTTATGATATAATACACTCGGGTACATGGCTACATGAATAACCACTGAACTAATGCACTTGCAAGACACACGTCTCAAACCAAGTACCCATTTACATTGAGGAAGTTTTGCCCCCCACCATCCACACATATTCCACGCACGTTGGGCATGTGTCATGATCCTGTGAACATGACAAGTAATAGTGGTTATCTCTGTTGTGTAACTTACTGACGAGGACAATGATTGATAACCCAACAGGTGAATGGTCGTAAGTCACAGCTGTGGTTTAGACAGTCAGTCTCTACCTTCGATTTGGTTGAATGGACATGTTCTCGTTCAGATTGTGCAGCATTTGTTGTCAGGGTCCTTTCTGTTTCAATATTCCATATATCAACGTCAATTTGTGACTAAATAGGGTGCCATATGTGTTTATTTTAAAATGCCCAAAGTTTAGTCATTTATAACTCTTAGCAAGGGTTCTGATTGTTGTTGTTGTTGGTGGTGGTGGTGGTGGTGGTGTGTGTGTGTGTGTGTGTGTGTTTAATTTTTTTATATTTTTTTTATATCAAACTGAGAAAGTATCAAATGTACACCACAATAAGGACGACACCCAGTTATGACAATAACATACCTACAACAGTCTACTCATGATGGGAAACACAAGCTGAAAACTGACATGAACACTGTGTCTGCATTGGAAGGAAAGCAGTAGTATGAGGACTGGTGGTTCTGGCTTACCTCGAAATTGCACTGTGTTTGTTCGTTATGCTACCAGTGTGGCCTCCACTTTATGTCATTTCATTAAAGCCCTAAACTGTTTTTGGCACCCATCAAAGGTTTGAGGTCCTCACTCTTCTTTTTTGATGCACATTTCTTACATTTTTTTACTGAAAGTATACAATTCACATTTGTAGCATGGTGGAAATAGTGGCTTGTTCTTCCGATGGCATTTGGTATGGTCTTTGCAATAGACATAAATGCAGGATCTACCACAAGAGCCATTTGTTTTAACTCGGGGGTGAGAACAGATATTATAATATTTGCAATAGACGTAAATGCAGGATCTACGACAAGGGCCATTTGTTTGAACTTGGGGGTAAGAACAGGTACTATCACCTTTCCACATGATTGTTATACCTATAGTTTTTTCTTTCCTTAAATGGGCTGTTCTTTCTTCCCAGTGATGTCACAGGGCCTCAAAACCCAACCTTATACTACGACATGGTAAGAAAGTTTAAGTATTTATGTGGTCTATTTCAGAAAATCCTATACGCAAACCATCGTAATCTGAATCACAGTGACTGCAGCTGTGACCATAGCAAGAAAAAAAATGGATGCTGAATCCTTTGAAAAACATGGTGCTGAACTATTGCGCTACGTCACTTCCTACATGGAGAATATCCGGGATAGACCAGCGTTCCCGGATGTGAAGCCGGGCTACATGCGTGAGCTGATTCCCAACACGGCCCCGGAGAACGCTGAGCCTTGGGAAGCCGTCTTCTCCGACATTGAGAGAGTCATCATGCCGGGGGTCAGTCTGCCCCCCTCCCCCTCTCCCTCCCCCGTTGATAGTGTCTGTCTGTCTGTCTGACTCTCTGTCTCTCTCTCTGTATGTATGTCTGTTTGTCTGTGTTTGTTTGTCTGTCTGTGTGTCTGTCTCCTAAGTGTCTGTCCGATTGTCTGTTCATCTCCCGTCTGTCCGCGACTGATAGTGTCTCTGTTTGTTTCCTGTCTGTTTTTCTCCTGTCTTTCTGTTTCTCTGTCTTTCTGTCTCATCTCTGTCTCATCTCTGTCTCTGATTGATACTGTCTCTGTCTGTCTGTCTGCCTGTCTGTCTCATCTCTGTCTCTGATTGATACTATCTCTGTCTGTCTGTCCCTGTGACTGCCTGTGTTTTCTCTCTCTCCAGTGCTGTTCTTTCTGCTGCTGCACCAACCTTTCCTGTATATTTCTCTGATATTTATGCTGTTATACCAGCCTTGCCTGTATATTTTCCTGTTATATAAGCTGTGATATCAACCTTTCCTGGGTATTTCCCCGCTATTTCTGCTGTTATATCAACCTTTCCTGTATAATTCCTTGATATTTATGCTTTTATACCAACCTTCCCTGTATATTTGCCTGATATTTATGCTGTCATATCAGTCAACCTTTCCTCTATATTTCCCTGATATATATCTATATATATATATATATATATATAAATTATTATGATATATATGCTGTTATATCAACATTTCCTACATATTTCCATGTTATTTAAGCTGTGATATCAACCAGAGCCAGTGCAATTGTGCCTCCTAGTTTGAGAGTCATAGTCCTTCACAAAGACTAAGCTGTAAATGATTTTCCATTGCAATGGAAAAACTTCTATCGATAATATTCAAAAACCTATTGATGATACAGCTCTCACTTTGCTGTTGTCCCAGCTGTAAACGTATGTCAACCTGTGATACAAGCTAAAAGTACAGGACGCGGTGGGACTTGCGCTGTCATCTGCTGTCTCTCGTGATTACATCAAGCGCAGGACACCAGGACACCAGCTGTTCTCAGCATTCAGCTTGTCACAAAGCGCCACATGTACAGTCCATCCCCCCTCCCTCCCTCTCTCTCCTCCTCCTCCCACACCCACCACCCTTCCTCTCCCATCCTTCCAGGCGCACCTGTTCACTGAACAATTGGCATTTAGCAACTGGTGGTTTTCTATCCTGCTCAGTCTGCGTGTCTCGCTGGTCACAGTCCCGAAATGTAAGCATGAGAAATCACCGTTATGATTATTCACACACAGACACACATAGACACCGACACACACACACACACAGACACACATTGACACAGACACACACACACACAGAGCAGGGAGGAGATTCTAAAATTTTGAAATTTGCTAAAACCAGGGAATGGGTGAAGGTCTAGGCGCTGCATTGGGTGATGGTTCCGGCAGGAATAAAGCGGCAAAGCCACCTCAAAGTGAAGACCTACTGAAAGAATAGTGTGTTTAAGTGTCTAAATGACGGGGTACAGTTTGAAGCTGTGTCAAAAATATGGTTTAAAAGGCGTTTGGAGGGCTCTCCTGCAATCAGATTTAGAAACTTTCAACTTAACAAAAGTAGTTTAAAGGTGCATGGTAAATCGCTGAATTGATTGAATGAGCATGCGTAAAGCATACAGATGAGCATACGTAAAGCATACAGATGAGCATGCATAAAGCATACAGATGAGCATACGCAAAGCATACAGATGAGCATACGCAAAGCATACAGATGAGCATGCATAAAGCATACAGATGAGCATACGTATAGCATACAGATGAGCATACGTAAAGCATACAGATGAGCATACGCAAAGCATACAGATGAGCATACGTATAGCATACAGATGAGCATACGCAAAGCATACAGATGAGCATACGTATAGCATACAAATGAGCATACGTACAGCATACAGATGAGCATACGTAAAGCATACAGTTGAGTATGCATAAAGCATACAGATGAGCATACGTACAGCATACAGATGAGCATGCATAAAGCATACAGATGAGCATACGTATAGCATACAGATGAGCATGCATAAAGCATACAGATGAGCATACGTAAAGCATACAGATGAGCATACGTACAGCATACAGATGAGCATACGTATAGCATACAGATGAGCATGCATAAAGCATACAGACGAGCATACGTAAAGCATACAGATGAGCATACGTAAAGCATACAGATACGCACAATCATAAATCCACAAACATATGTTTTCAGAGATCTGGAATGGTATAAAATTAATCATGTAAACTAGGAGAGATGGAGAGTGGGTATTGTTTTCCATGTGTGTGTGTGTGTGTGTGTGTGTGTGTGTGTGTGTGTGTGTGTGTGTCTGTGTGTCTGTGTGTCTGTGTGTCTGTGTGTCTGTGTGTGTCTGTGTGTGTTTTAAGTTTTACTCAGTGTGATAGTGCACACTCGCATCTGTATGTGTGAGACAGACAGACATACAGACAGACACGCACACACACACAGATTGATTGATTGATTGGGATGGTTTATTCATATAGGCCACAGCCCCTTTGAAGGGGGATATCCAATAAAATCCCGAAGTCTTACATTCAAAAGTCTTCGTGATGTAACATATACAATTTTCCCTTTGAGCGTTTTATACAGATAAAGAGCGAACAACATGGCAGTCTTTTCATTTGTTGATGACATTAACATGATAAGTGTACACAGGCAAGGTTATTGACAGTATTTAACTGGAATCAACTGTTCTCCACGATCTCTTAGTACTGGGCATCACAGCACAAAGTAAACGTCGTCTTCTTTAGATATACTCATTCGGCCAGTCCGTGAAATAAATACAAGAAGAGAAGGAAAGAAGAGAAAATCTTCTTTTTTTTTCCTGGACAAAAAAAAGAAGAAGATATTTCTCTTCTTTCTCTTCTTGATCTGTCAGCAGCCCTTGACACCACTGATCATACCATTTTGATAAACCGACTCTCCCATACTGCTGGTGTGTCTGGCACGGTTCTCTTGTGGTCAGCTCTTACCTCTCCAACCAGAACCAGACTGTTACTGTGATTATTGTGTTATTTATTTTGTGTTACTGTGTTATTTATTTATTTATTTATTTTTTTTTTATTGATTTTTTTAATTTCTTTATCTATTTTTCTTCTCAAGGCCTGACTAAGCGCGTTGGGTTACGCTGCTGGTCAGGCATCTGCTTGGCAGATGTGGTGTAGCGTGTATGGATTTGTCCGAAAGCAGTGACGCCTCCTTGAGCTGCTGAAACTGAAACTGAAACTGTTATTGTGAACCGTCTGCACTCAATACTCGAAACACAGCACTGCACAGTGCTGCTGACTTGGGCACCGCCGTGGGTGTTGGTAAGTAGGGTAGGGTGCGCAGCTGAAATGCAGGTATGCCTGATATACCAACATTTCGAGCTGTAGTTGGTTTTTTTTTTTCACAGCTCTAAACATTTAATGTTGAAAGTTAACGTAATCTCCTTCTCTTTGTCTGCTAATTATCATCATGACAATTTCTGAATACACGCTATATGCCAAGACATGCCCACCTCTACTTAAAAAAAAGAAAACGAAAATGAAGGTGAACAAATGTAGCATCAGTTTAATTTATGTGTGTACATTTACGATTTTTCTTTTTTTCACCCCCCCCCCCCCGCCCCCCCGTGCAGCTATCCTTTCTTTCAAAAGATTGCACATGTCACAGAAGCAATAACAAATAAAGGCAGTTAATTGGATGTACCATGACAGCTCCAAACGGCCCATTGAGTCAGCGGTAACAGCTCGTTTCGACATGAATCAGCAATGTCAGTTGCGGTTTTTTTGTGGAGACATCAAAATGTGTGCACTGATACATATACTATACACCACATCATCTTAACACAAAATGTGTGGACTGATACATATGCTGTACACCACATCATCTTAAAACAAAATGTGTGGGCTGATACATATTCTGTACACCACATCATCTTAAAACAAAATGTGTGGGCTGATACATATACTATACACCACATCATCTTAAAACAAAATGTGTGGACTGATACATATAATGTACACCACATCATCTTAAAACAAAATGTGTGGGCTGATACATATACTATACACCACGTCATCTTAAAACAAAATGTTTGGACTGATACATATACTATACACCACATCATCTTAAAACAAAATGTGTGGGCTTATACATATGCTGTACACCACATCATCTTAAAACAAAATGTGTGGGCTGATACATATACTATACACCACGTCATCTTAAAACAAAATGTGTGGACTGATACATATACTATACACCACATCATCTTAAAACAAAATGTGTGGGCTTATACATATGCTGTACACCACATCATCTTACAACAAAATGTGTGGACTGATACATATACTATACACCACATCATCTTACAACAAAATGTGTGGACTGATACATATACTATACACCACGTCATCTTACAACAAAATGTGTGCACTGATACATATGCTGTACACCACGTCATCTTACAACAAAATGTGTGCACTGATACATATACTATACACCACATCATCTTAACACAAAATGTGTGGGCTGATTCATATACTATACACCACATCATCTTAAAACAAAATGTGTGGGCTGATTCATATACTATACACCACGTCATCATAAAACAAAATGTGTGGACTGATACATATGCTGTACACCACATCATCTTAAAACAAAATGTGTGCACTGATACATATACAATACACCACATCATCTTAACACAAAATGTGTGGGCTGATACATATACTATACACCACATCATCTTACAACAAAATGTGTGGGCTTATACATATACTATACACCACATCATCTTAAAACAAAATGTGTGGACTGATACATATACTATACACCACATCATCTTAACACAAAATGTGTGGGCTGATACATATACAATACACCACATCATCTTAACACAAAATGTGTGGGCTGATTCATATACTATACACCACATCATCTTAACACAAAATGTGTGGGCTGATTCATATACTATACACCACGTCATATTAAAACAAAATGTGTGGACTGATACATATACTATACACCACATCATCTTACAACAAAATGTGTGGACTGATACATATGCTGTACACCACGTCATCTTACAACAAAATGTGTGCACTGATACATATACTATACACCACATCATCTTAACACAAAATGTGTGGGCTGATACATATACTTAGTACCTTAATTAACTTAAAAAACAAAAGATAGAAAAACGAAATTAAAAGGACCACACGCCAGACCTTAGCGCCAACCCAACGTTCTGGACATGTACGTGAGGCCGCATCAGTGATGGTGAATTAAATTTCATGAAAAATGACCGTGAGAGCTAAAAGTTATATCTTAATATTACTCCCAGTTACCCCACTCCCTATATCCCCCCATCCCCGCCCCCACCCCCAGTTTTGACATAGTTTTCAGAGAGAGATTTGTGCACAGGCCTAAAAGTCATATAATTATAAAGTTTGTCTTGTATTGTGTCCTATAAACCTTGACATCTTGTGACATTAAAGTATTCTATTCTTTTCCATTCTCTTCTATTCTGTTCACAGACGCACACACACACACACACACACACACACACACATACACGCGCGCGCATGCACACACGCACGCACACGCACACACACACACACACACGCACACACACACACACACACGCACACACACACACACACGCACACACACACACACACACGCACACACACACACACACACACACGCACACACACACACACACACACACACTGGGTTGTTTGCGTTGTTTTTTTTGTGTGTGGTGAAAAACCACCGCTTACAATGGAAATTGTTCTTTTGCCAGGTGCTTCACTATCGGTCACCAAAATTCCATGCCTACTGGACCTTCGGGTTCTCCTTCCCCTCCCTGCTGGGCGACATTCTGACCGACGCCACTGGCTGCATTGGGAGTTTCTGGGTGAGTCACCTGGCGACAGTATGGATTTCACGATGATGATGACGTTGACCTCGATGACTGTTTCAGTTTCAGTTTCAGTAGCTCAAGGAGGCGTCACTGCGTTCGGACAAAACCATGTACGCTACACCACATCTGCCAAGCAGATTCCTGACCAGCAGCGTAACCCAACGCGCTTAGTCAGGCCTTGAGAGAGAGAGAGAAAAAAGAAAAAGAAAAAAGGGGGAATAAATAATAGATAAGCTTACATAAATAAATAAATAAATAAATAAATAAATAGATAATAATTATAATATAGAAAAAGGTAGTAGTAATAATAATAATAATTAAAAAAAAAAAAAATGACTATGACTATTATTATGTTGGTGATGGTGAGGATGTTGTAGCTGTTGTTGTTATACAACAGGAGACAATCCCCATAATTATGTGTGGCGATTTAAAAATGACGATGATGGATTTGATGGTTTTGATGTTATTTCCATTCTTGTTTTCGTTTTGGGAGTTTCAAGGTTGTTTTGCGCGCGCGCGTGCGCGCGCGCGCGCGCGTGTGTGTGTGTGTGTGTGTGACGGGGGTGGGTGGGTGGGTGGGTGGGGGTGAGTGGGGTATTGTTGATGTTAATCATAAGAAGACCAGATATGCCGTGCTTGCATTAGAAGTACACAGATGACAATAATGGACTGGCACGTATTTAGATGTGCCTCATAAGTGTGAAAGTGGGAACGGCCTTGTTGGACTGGATAACCTTGTGGTTGGTGTCGTCGTTGTCATGGCTGCTGCTCTTGTTGGTGGTGTTGTTGTTGTTCTCGCTGTGAAGAGTGTGTGTTAATCCTGCCGACAGGAATCCTGTCCCATGGGTGTGGAACTGGAAATGATCACGATGGACTGGTTGGCCCAGATGCTTCACTTACCTCCCTTCTTTCTCTTCTCCCACCCTGGAAAAGGAGGAGGAATCATGGAGGTGGTGACTTTCATATATATATATATATATATATATATATATATATATATATATATATATATATCTGTGTGTGTGTGTGTGTGTGTGTGTGTGTGTGTGTGTGTGTGTATGTATATCAGGTGTCCCCAAAAATGTGAACCCCTTTTTGACAAGTATTTTCTCAGTAATAGAAAAACCGAATTCATTGAACATTTTCACACAGTCACCTTAGGGTATCATCAACAAGTCTGCAAAATATCTAAAAGTTCGGACACATATTATGCGAGTATTGTCAAATTTAAAACAGAATGTCAAAAAATCCAGTATCAGAGGAAAACTCACTTATTTCAGTTTATGCTCAATGTGACCTCCATCTTCCTCCACGACTAAACGAAGCCATTTCTTCTAAGCAGAAATGCTCTTACTTATTTCTTGCAGCGATATCTCCTCCCATGACATAATTATCCTGTCCTTAAACGCCTGCTCGGTCAATTTGTCTCTCACTCCCCGGTAAACTTTTTCCTTCAGAGTCCCATATGGCATAATCCATTGGGTTACAGTCAGGACTTTGTGGAGGCCATTCATCCTTGATGAATTCTGGTGTAGCCTCCTACAGATGGGCCTGGGTTACCCTGCTTGTGTGTGAAGGAGCCCCATCTTGCTGAAACACGTATTTGTTTCCAGGATAAAGACGCCTACAATCCGGGGGAAGATTGTGATCCAGTAACTGAATGTAGCTTTCATTATTAACCCTGGGTCTATCAGTGTCAATAAAATGAATGTTTGTTTTTCCTTTCCAGAATACTCCAGCTGAAACCATTATCTTTTTTGAAAATCTAGAAGTCTCATGATAGAGGCGAGATGGCTGAATATCTCGTTTCCGTTTCCCATAAACGCGATCGTTTTGGCGATTTTTAGCTATTTCTAACGTAAAGTCTTTCTCGTCTGTGAAAATGATCCTTTTCACATCAGTGGCCGAGCAGCGGTCATTCAAGTTACGGCAGCGAGTATTTCTTTTCCCTTTAACATTTTGGTCCCTCCTTGATACCCGTATCCTCTTGAAGGGCTTCAGTTCCAGTTCTTTCGCCATTCTTTGCACAGAAGACTTGCTCACTTGTAAATCGCTTGCAACTTCTCTAAGGGATTTGTGGGTCCCTGGACTTTCCTCCTGGGATTGAATCGGTTCACGGTCCTTGTTCTCCTCCGAACATGCAGTCTTGGGTCTCCCACTGCTAATTTTACGTGCAACTGACCCTGTAGCGCGTATTTTAGCGATAAGTCCATTTACATTGACATGACTCCACCCCTTGCCTGGAAAT
Source organism: Babylonia areolata (assembly GCA_011634625.1). NCBI lineage: Eukaryota > Metazoa > Mollusca > Gastropoda > Neogastropoda > Buccinidae > Babylonia > Babylonia areolata. The sequence goes on from JAAQRG010271059.1 coordinate 12,041, forward strand.
TCCTTTACGATCCTTCTTCCACCCCAGCCTTTCTCCTTGAAACCGTACCACTTTCACTGAAAGGCATGGTTGATCCTTCCAAATTGAAACTTTGGACAGAACTGATTTTGGATACATACGACAATAAAAAAAATTAATAGGCTTGATACCCACACAGGCTATTTTTAGACTGACACTGGTTGACAGATGCCAACACCTGGCAGCTGGCATGAACATGATGAAGGTCGCATTGCACAGCTCTGATATTGGATTATTTGACATACTGTTTTGAATTTGACAATACTCGAATAATTTGTGTCCGAACTTTTAGATATTCTGCAGACTTGTTAATGATACCCTAAGGTTACTGTGTGAAAGTTTTCAATGAATTCGGTTTCTCTATTACTGAGAAAATACTTGTCAAAAAGCGGTTCACTTTTTTTTGGACACCCGATATATTGACAAGCTATATATATATATATATATATATATATATATATATATATATATATATATATATATATATGTGTGTGTGTGTGTGTGTGTGTGTGTGTGTGTGTGTGTGTGTGTGTTGGCTGATCAACTTTTAGATATTCTGCAGACTTGTTAATGATACCCTGAGGTCACTGTGTGAAAGTTTTCAATGAATTCGGCTTCTCTGTTACTGAGAAAATACTTGTCAAAAAGCGGTTCACTTTTTTGGGGACACC
>JAAQRG010271060.1:1729-12144 GCA_011634625.1 Babylonia areolata
TAGAGCATGTCTCCATAGATTTTGAAAACTATCTCTGAAAGCAATGTTGACATTCTTGCAGAAAGATTCCCTCTCCAAGAAGAATTGAGCATCCCAAACACAGTCATACCTTGCTTCTATTAAAATTTGTCTGATACAACTCATCCATTTTGAAGAATAAATAAAATTTCTATATAAGTCAAGTAATATCAAATATATTTTCCCAGAATATTTTTCTGTGTTTGATATCACTAAGTTGGTCCAAAATCAAACTAATCTCATTTTCACTAAAACACTAATTGGATAAATACCAGTTTCTCCAAGAACAATTTGGGTCATTGTATTTCTGTTCAGTTTGAACAAGCGTTTCAAAAATTTCAATTCTAATTTTTCAAGTATATCTACATTTTCATAACCCCATATTTCTGCACACACAACAAAATAGAACAATCATAGACCGGTACATGTCCAGAATGATATGTAGAGGTAAATCTTGATTTCTGGCTGACTGAAGTAACGAAAACATAGCTTTTTGGCCCTATTCATAAATCATTTTTTTAGCTTTGTAAAAAGTTCCGTTTCTACTAAATTCAATGCCAAGATATTTAAAAAAATCGACAACATCCAAACATGCATCACCAAACTTAAAAACAGGCTTTAGCTTGTTTGTAGAATTAAATATCATCATTTTAATTTTCTTTACATTGACCACTAGTTTCCATTCTAAACAATATTTGTGAAAAACATTGAGAGACTGTTGTAATCCTTCTTTCATCTCTGAAAGTAAAATTGTGTCATCTGCATACGACAGTACAAATAATCGCACTCCAGTATTTATTTGAAATAATCATCCATTTTATTTTGTATTTTTACATTTTTAGTTCTGAAGCAGGGCATGGCATATACATACATGTTTGTTTTCAGCTCTGGGGGATGCTGCAAGTCCAAGAACCCGGAGCTGTGCCCGTGCCTGAGGAAGGTTCCGGACGCCAGGCTGGCTGCGGTGCTGAAGGAGCGAGTGGAGAACCGGCGGGACTTGACCGTAGGGGCCAAGGGGGCCCTGCTGGCTGCCATCCTCAACTTCATGCAGGAGCTAGAAGTGGCCACTGACCCCAACTGAGCGGCCGCAGTTTCCTTTCACACTGCTGTGGTCAGAACGGGTCAGGCAGGTGTGTTGTGTTTTTGTGAGGAGAGACAGGTGTGTGAAATTTCTGTAAGGAGAGGCAGGTGTCAGGTGTATCAGATTTGTTTATGAAATGAGGCAGGTGCATGGAATTTCTGTTTGGCAAGGCAGGTGTGTGAAATTTCTGTAAGGAGAGGCAGGTGTAAGGTGTATCTTCTTCTTCTGCTGCGTTCGTGGGCTGCAACTCCCACGTTCACTCGCATGTACACAAATGGGCTTTTACGTGCATGACCGTTTTTACCCCGGGGGTGTGCATGCTGGGTATGTTCTTGTTTCCATAACCCACCGAACGCTGACATGGATTACAGGATCTTTAACGTGCCTATTTGATCTTCTGCATGCATTTACACACGAAGCGGGTTCAGGCACTAGCAGGTCTGCACATATGTTGACCTGGGAGATCGTAAAAATGCCCACCCTTTACCCACCAGGCGCCGTTACCGTGATTCGAACCCGGGACCCTCAGATTGAAAGTCCAACTCTTTAACCACTCGGCTATTGCGCCCGTCGTAAGGTGTATCAAATTGTAAGAAGTGAGGTAGGTGTGTGGAATTTTCTTGATGTGAGGCAGTGATATCAAAAAATTTTTATGAGGTGAGGCAGGTGTATGAAGTTTCTGTTAGGTGAGGCAGGTGTATGAAATTTCTGTTAGGTTAGCAGGTGTATGAAATTTCTGTTAGGTGAGGCAGGTGTATGAAATTTCTGTGAGGAAGGTGTGTGGAATTTGCTTGAGGTGAGGCAGGTGTGTGAAATTTCTGTGAGGAGTTTATTTAAAATTCTAACCACGGCAAAGTGTGATCTGGCTGTAACAGTGTGTATGTGTGTGTCAGATTGCTTGCATGTATTTTCTGCCTGGCATCAGTACATTTCCCAGCAGCCTATGCCAGATCCAGGGTCATGATTCCTGGATTTAGGAGCGATTCCAGAGAGAAGTTGAATGATGTTTCCAGGCTGCAGCTCAGATGAATGATTCTCCACACAAGCCAGTAGACCAGAAGGGTGGTATGGAGCTCATCAGCCTTTTGTGATTTCAGTTTGGGTGACCATGAGATGGGATATTGAAGACACCTGAATGAATGAAACAAAAACCTGGTACTGTTTTAGATAAACAGTATTGTTTGTGATATATTGTGAATGAATGTGGTGGCATTCCAGGTGATGTTTATTCATGAAGTTGGTGATGAGATGGCATTGTAGATGATGTTTATTCATGAAGTTGGTGATGAGATGGCATTGTAGATGATGTTTATTCATGAAGTTGGTGATCGTATGGAAGATGTGTGGTCTGTGGGATGAAAGGATTAAAGTTTTGAGAGAGAATGTTTTAATTAAACATTGTATTGAATTTGTGTTGCAAGTTTAAAAAGTTATTGGGATTCCTTTCAGATTTAGTGTTTTATGTTTTACATACCATTTGTGAACATGTCCTGGGTTTTTAATCTTTATTATCCCATGTGTCATGAACATATTGGCAAGCATACCACTGGTGTGCTTATTTGTGAACATGTCCTGGGTTTTTAATCTTTATTATCCCATGTGACATGAACATATTGGCAAGGAAAATGTTACAATATATGTGATTATTCCTTGCATAATAAGTGGTGAATAATATAGTTGATGGCTAATTACACACAGTCATAATAATTGATTGTATCTTTGACAGTAAAGCTGTTATTTTCATCTAATTGTGTTTCACAAGGTCCTCTATCGTAAGATGGAGATGGTCTGTACTGAATCAGTGTCTGTAATAAGATGTAGATATTGAAAGTGAAAAGTATTTGCATTATCACCATTTCTGTCTACCTGTGCTCATTGTCACACATTTCCACTCTTTTTTTTTCATGTCTCAAACATATACAGCTTAGAGGAGGGAAAGGAAGGGTAAATGAAGCATTATGTAAGTGTATTATTTATTTCTTGAATTTTTAATCAGCAAACCAGGAAAGAGTTGGGTTTCTTTGTCAATCAGATTTTAAACACTTTTTACTGCTGTTGCTGTAACTTGTTGTTTTTGTTTTTTTTCTTGTCTTCATGTAAACATGTAAACATATATGTGTTTAGTTCATGTGTGAAAACAATAAACTATTATCAGGGAAAGTGATTTACATACATGCCTCTGGCCTAGATCACGGACACTGCTTTCTTGGTGACAACAAACCTATTGTTTATTATCTCTGGTCAGTAAGCTAGTACATGGGAAAGTGTTTCTGCTTCGTTTAACTAAGTTACTAACATACCATCTTAATTCAATGCATTTTTGTGAAAACGTGGGTCTGATCATGTCCATATTAAGACATCCCACTTGGTATGTATTTGTGGGGAGAGGGGGAGAGGGGATGGGAAGGAGGGAATTTAATGTGGCATTAGTAAATCACTGATATGGAATATTTATCTAACTTTTGATTAGTTTTTGACTTTCTTGCCCTAACATCTGCATTCTTTGTGCTTTTAGTATGGTAGCCTGATGTGTGGTTTTTTTGTTGTTGTTTTTGTTGTTGTTGTTTTTTTAGTGTGGTAGCCTTTTGCTGTTTCTTGAAAATGTCCAGACTGATTGCTTTCGCCCAACTACTAGTACTAGGTTTACTGAGATACATGTTCATCTCTAGCTGTTGTACCTGGCCTTGAACAGGAAGGGCAGGTAGGAGGTAATGTGGAAAATGCATGTCGAAGTAGGCTGATTGGAGAGAGTGATTCAGAACGACTGAAACCATGCTGCAGGTGATGACTGACAAGGTTGTGTTCCAATTGGAGTTGAACCTAGACATCAGAGTAATGTATTTTGCTGCTGGTCAGGCACTCGAGTTACACTGCATGACTCCACAGTGGTGCAGTGGGTCAACAGCTGAGTAATTTATGCTAATAACTTGTCTCTTCACTCCTCAACATTCAGACTAAAAACTTAGCGTGGGTGGCAAAGAGCATGTTTGCTTAAAAGGGAGTGTCTGTCCACACTCTCTCACAATCCCCCACTTTCTCGCAGTGTGTAAAAGCTAAAAGCATGGGGGCGCCCCCTGCTTTCTCACACTTTACGAGAAAGTGTGGGTTGCGATAACGCATGGTCATATCCCTCGCCAAGTGTGTGAGAAAGGGTTGGAAGTCCCTGATTTTTTTTTTGATTTTTTTTATTAAAACATGTCTTTTCGTTTTGGGGTTGGTTTCTTGTCTTTTCCCAACACAAATTTTACAGAAACTGAGAGAAAACAGGGAGGTCAATCCTTGCAGCACTTCCAAACAAAACAAATCATGCCCAATATATAGATACTACTTGGACATGTGGCGTTTATAAACAGATAGCAGTCAGTACAACTTTTCTCCCCTCAGTTATGGACTTGGCCATATTATGGTGTCTGCTAAATAGGTTATTATACTGCAATTATGACCCATACGGAGAACAATTACTGGTGGGGTTTTTTGTGTGTTTCATGGAAAAACCCCTTTTCCTGGACTTTATTTTAGGCTTTGTAGCAGTAATCCTACATGACAAACGCATGACTGTTGAGAACATGCTCCTAGTTTTGAAAAGAAATGTGTACAAGAGTTGGGGGTATTTCTGTTTTCTGTTGATTGATATACATTTCTGTTTGGGCATTTTGGTGATTTTTTTTTTCATTTGTTTTGTTTGAGTGTTAAGACTCAGAATCTGTTTATTGGTCCCTGGACCATGGCCACAAACTTTTCAGTATTACACTTCAGTCACTCCTTCCCATGTCAGGAATCAAATAGTTCTAACTTGGAGCCAAGTGGTTCCAGCTTCTTTTTCCTTCCATGCTGTGATCCAGAGGGACCAGACATTTTGATTGATTCTGTACTCTCACTGGAGACTTTCACAGTCCTGGAGCCTTTGAGAGTTGAGCAAGGGAAAACTGTACTAACTTATATTCTCGCCCTGCTTTTAAAGACTCTCAAAGCAGATATTAGATCATTTTCAGTTTTCTGAAACTCATGCCATGGAAACAGTGCAGATTGCTTGAGCAAAGATAGTCTGTGACATGGACGATGTGTTACAGTTCAACATGTATGGGGGAGGGGGGGGTTATTTGTTGCCCCTATCCCCCCACCCCCAATCCCCCCTTCTCCCCCATGAGTGAGTCTCACAGTACCCACATTAGTCATCACTAAGCTCAAGTCATACAAGTAAAATGCATGTAGGCATCTACATCATTTATTTGTGTTACAAATGCTTAGATAGATGTATAAATCCAATCGAGATTATATATGTATGTGTTACTGGGGTAGCATATTGCTGGGATCAAAAACATGGGTACAGTTTGAATACAGTTCTTTGGGGTATGATTGTGCCAGGCTGTCATGGTTTTTATTTTTTATTTTTTAAAAATATTTTTTTAAGATAAAACCTTTTTAATGATACACAATATAATCAATTCTTTCTCCACACTGTTTCTTATTTTCTGTGTAATCTGCATCGTTGTGCAGCTAGTTGCAAGTCTGGCAATCAGTGTTAAGATATAAGTACCTTTAAACGTTTTCATAAAATCTCAAGGCAGCTGTGTTTGTTTCATCCTCATGAACAGTTTCTCAAACAGGTAGTAAGATAACTTGAAATAGATCTGAACGTTTTTTACTCATGAATAATGAATAGGATTTCAAAACATGCAGTTTTTATTTCCAGTAAGAATGTGACATAATCGAGTGGAAAGAAGTATTTGTTCTTCTCCCTTCACATTAGTGAGCTGGAAAGAAGTGTTTTGTGCACAGTGACCAAGGCAAGGACTTTGTCATGCAGTGTATGACACTGCCAGGTGATATCTCTTTAGTTTGAGTAGTGGGTCACTGGTCGCATAACCTGGCTTGGTCATGGGGGGGCAATGCACTGCTGAACATGTCACTATAAATTTCTGGAAGGTCATTGGATGGGGCGCGGGTTCTGGCAAAGCTCCTGTGTGTGCTCAGTGATGATGTCTGCCTACTTCTTTTCGCTGTGTGTCTCGTCTCCTTTTCCCCCGGCACTGTTTTCCTGAAGGATGGTCTTGGCCGTGTTGTGAGACTGATGTTGTCGTCTCGCCATATGGGCTTCAGTTTGCCAGTGCTGTTGCATTCTGTCTGTGCAGCTCTTGGCAGTACAGGGCAGTTGTGTTTAGTGGGGTGTAATGATGTATTGGTTGATGTCATCAAGGTCAAGGTTTTGAGGGCTTGCGTCTTGAAGGTGTAGTGTTTCATTGCTTCTGAGCTTTGTCCTTCATAGGTACTGCAAAAAAAAAGAAAAAAAGAAAAAAAAAGAGATGGGGAATAAGATATTGGGTACAGTATTCTCCAACTGTGGCTTTTAGTTCATATTTAACGAGTTATGATATACCATGTAAGAATTTTACCTTGGTTGACAAACTGAGCATTCGGATAAAAAAAAGTGTATCATTTAACTCACTGAGTCCTGTGTCTGAGAATTGCTCAGGCTCCAAAATTCATTTCATTGAAACATGTTTTCATGTTCCTGCATATGCTTAAACAGCAGAGAAAGGGGTCAAATTGTGCAGTATTTCTATAAGTGTCCACATAATTTGGAGGGAAAACAGTATATTTCTGCTTTTTTTTTCTGCATCAGTATGGCATGGAAGCCTACCTTGGCTGTAAACTCCCCAGGGTTGAATGGGTTAATGGTTTTGGTAAAAGTATAAAAGTATATTTATATTTGTGGTGCTCATTACAGTTGATGGATCATTGGATGGATGGAATTGTGTGCGATGCTTTTTTTCTGGATTATTTCTTTTATCTGTATTCATCAGTATATATTGTATGTAATGTCTCATTAAGGCTTTGTTCCTAACCATAATAGTCATAAGCCCTTCTGTGACAGATATTTCACTTGAATATTTGAGTTTAAACTGTGGGTGGTTGTCTTTTTTTTCTTTTTTTTAAAAACTTGATTCACGAGTTACAAGTTATTGGTACACTTGGATACTGTTGTAACACGACACAATGAACAGACTGTGCATAGCTACAAAGTACAAGTATGCATATACAGTTCAAATTGTTATGGTGATTCTTTCCAGCATGTTTGCATGTTTCTCAAAAATAGCTAAATCTGTCAGACTAGGAAATGATTGTGTTCCTGCACTTTGAATCAGGGTGTGGATTGGAGAATGTGCAAGGTATACTGTGTACAATCCATCCATTCTGTTCTTCCTTTTATGTTCACTTGCCAATCCATCCATTCTGTGTTCATTTTGCCACTTATCGTGTGTGTTTTTTTGTGTATATTCAAGTCTTTTGGATTTCTTCCCACTCCTCCCTCCCCTTTGGGGGAAGGGGGGCAACAGTTATGGTGTGTGTGTGTACCAGCACGTGCATATTGTATTGTTCATGTGCACTGAAACACTTATGTGATAAATATAACAGCAAGGACCAGCTTAAAATTCAGGCATCAACCAAAGATTGTTACTCCTGTAAAAAAAAAACAAACTATTTGTGATTTTGGCCCCCTTCTTTCTTCTGGTCCCCTTCACATGATAAAGTGATTTAATGTCTACTGAATGCTTTAGGAACAAAATCGGACTAGTTTTCATGGTTACCTCACTGTTCGAGATCTGATCATTGATTACTGTTGGTGAGACAGTTTTCCGGTTTGCTCTCAGAATAAGAATTTTAAGGACTTCCAATATATAGCATCTTGTGCATTGAAAGTACAGCTTTTGTAAAGGATTGTGATGCCCTTATGACTGTCCCAGGATTTCATAGGGATCTAATAATAGATAGTGTGTATTGGAAAGCAGCTCTCGGCCATGGAAGCTGGAGCTGGTGCGTCACTCTGTTGAGTGTTCACAACTGAAATGTGAGCTTCGAAAACTGTATGACATTGGAACTAGTGAATTTGAAACTTATTTTTCTCCACAGCATGACATATTATATTCGTCATGAATTTCAGCATGTTGACCAAACATCTTTTGTGTGTGCTGTTAGGAGCAGCAGCAACACAAAACAGTGGTCTAGGTACCCCTATCCAAAACTTGTAATTTATTGCCCGTGCCCTCTTTTGTCCCCAGAAGATTGGGCAGTTGTTTGTGTATGATAATTTTCTTTCTTGCTCTGAATTGAGTCTCTGGTCAGTTGTTTGTGAATGATACATTTTCTTTTTTCTTGCTCTGAATCGAGTCTCTGGTCAAATCCTTTTTGATTCAGTCTGCCCATTTGACATGGTTCGAGTTAAAATCATGTCGTTTACAGCATAGCCGATCACAAGGGATGTCGCCTGTGGGGATGTCAGGGGGTTGGGGTCTTTCAGTATGATTGCACCCCGGCCTTCTGTGCTAGAAATTTCCTCTTTTCTATTGCTGTTTCTGCTTTTTTTTTTTTCTTCCTTCACTGTGGTCTCCTTTTTTCTGCCTTCCCAGTCCATTCTCCCTTTCTTTTCTAGCAAGCCTCGGCACCTTTTTCTCTGTTCTGTAGTCTGTGTATGAGGTACTGTCTGTGCTGTTTTGCTCAGGCGATTTGGTCGTGAAATTTTAAACACTGGGATGGGTGAACTCGTCCATTTTGCAGTGTTACTTGCCCGTTATGGCTTTTTTTTATGCATTTTTTGTTTAGCTCGATTTTTTTTTTCTTTTCCTTTTTCAATTTTTTGTATTGTGGAGACGACATGGTTAGGTTAATGTGTCATGAACTGCGTTTCTTAGGTTTATCCTAATGTTTGGGTTTTTCTTTTTGTGTGTGTGAGACTGTTTTGTGTTTAATGCGGTTGGACAATTGAAAAGTTGGGCAGTCTTGATATGGCCCTTTGCTGGACAATAAACTACAATAATAATGATCACAAGAGGCCATTTCATCCAGGGTTGAAAACTTGCCAGATGGATTTTGTGTTCTGTTCCAATCAAATTCTTGATATTACATGTGTGATGTATTGCCAACATTCATTTTCTGTAAGTTGTAATTTTTGTTGTCTTCCAAAGTTCCATGGACTGAAAAATCAGCTTTTTTCTTTTATGTTGCAGTGCAGTTAAAAAAAAAAAAAAAAAAAAAAAATTGTGGGTGTGGAGATGGGGAGGAGACTGGTGATGGAAGTTTTTTCCTTTACATTTTTTGTGAAGTTTTTTTTTTTTTTTTTAAACTGGAGACTCATTGAGGTTTGTGGTATTAAGGCCTGCTATATTTCAGGATCTCATGGAGGAGTCCCTATATTCAGAAAATTTCCTATATGCCACACCACATCTGATAGACTAGTCAGGTCCTGGGTGCATGAGTATATGGCTTGCCTATCACGGTGGATTTCTTCTGCAGAATTTTTCCAGTCGGCAACTTACGTTGACATAAAGTGAGGTACCCCAAGTGCATGCTGCATACAAGGCCCCGCTTTATTGTCTCATCCGAATGACTAGATGCTTAAGTTTGATTTTCCAGTCAAACTTGTTAGATAGCACGAGACTGAGACTTGAATCCAGACTCTCACAGACACAGCTTTGACAGATAAGCGTCTTAACTATTCTACTGCCTTCCTCCCTAGCTGGTTATGGTGATTTTTTTTTAATTTTTAGGAGTGATGCAGAGATTGATACAATGTATGTTATGAATGCATTCATGTCAGATGAAGGGTTTGCATATTGTGCAGTATGTCCTCGTAAGCCCTCCAGTGATGTTTAAACTTTAGGCATTGCGTGAATGTAAGTTTGTCAAACTAAGTCAGAATGCAAAATGTTTGGGCATTTATGAACTTTAAAATGTTGTCAGACTAAGTCTGAATGCAAAATGTTTGGGCATTTATGAACTTTAAAATGTTGTCAGACTAAGTCTGAATGCAAAATGTTTGGGCATTTATGAACTTTAAAATGTTGTCAGACTAAGTCTGAATGCAAAATGTTTGGGCATTTATGAACTTTAAAATGTTGTCAGACTAAGTCTGAATGCAAAATGTTTGGGCATTTATGAACTTTAAAATGTTGTCAGACTAAGTCTGAATGCAAAATGTTTGGGCATTTATGAACTTTAAAATGTTGTCAGACTAAGTCTGAATGCAAAATGTTTGGGCATTTATGAACTTTAAAATGTTGTCAGACTAAGTCTGAATGCAAAATGTTTGGGCATTTATGAACTTTAAAATGTTGTCAGACTAAGTCTGAATGCAAAATGTTTGGGCATTTATGAACTTTAAAATGTTGTCAGACTAAGTCTGAATGCAAAATGTTTGGGCATTTATGAACTTTAAAATGTTGTCAGACTAAGTCTGAATGCAAAATGTTTGGGCATTTATGAACTTTAAAATGTTGTCAGACTAAGTCTGAATGCAAAATGTTTGGGCATTTATGAA
>JAAQRG010271064.1:0-12691 GCA_011634625.1 Babylonia areolata
AAATCCCCCAAATCTCTGACGATATCTTTTAAATCTCCCAAAACTGACATCTTTAAATCCTCCAAATCTGACATTTTTTAAATTCCCCAAATCTCTGACATTTTTCAAATCTCCCCATATCTCTGGCAATATCTTTGAAATCCCCCAAATCTCTGACGACAACTTTCAGATCCCGCAAATCTATTACGACAGACCTCAAATCCACCAACATTCTGACGACAGATTTCTGATCTCCAAAATCTCTGACGAAAGCTTTCAAATTCCCAGAATCTCTGACAGAAGCTTTCAAATCACTTAAATCTCTGACGACAACTTTCATATCCACCATATCTCTGACGACAGATTTCAAATCCCCCAAGTCTTTCACGACAGGTTTATCTCCAAAATTATCTGCGGGCAGAATATGTATCATACATATGTACAACTGTCATCAGCTTATACTGGCCACCTGTGAGTCAGAACTTAATCTTGTTATATTGCAGGACAGCTGTGATATAATCATACACTGCATTCGTCAATGTCAGTTTTTGGCATTGTCACAAGGGACGTCTTTCAGTCATGCCTTTAGTTTTGACTTAAAGACTCACAGCTAAAAAAAATTAACTGTCATTAAGTCGGACACAGATATAAGGCAGTGGTTCAGTCGCCTATTTATAGTGTTTATATATATATATGCAGTCTGTAAGCCGCCTCACAAACTTCACAACGACCGCCGCACCAGGTTCATCTCCAAGGGCAGCTTTTATATGCTAGAAACGTACATTGTAAACAGTGCGTACTCTCCAGAGGAATTCCCCAAGGCATGTTCACTGTACGAGTTCCGATTCGGTAACAATTGCATTCACTGAAACGTCGCGGACGCACGCGCGCGCGCGCGAGTGTGTGTGTTTGCGTGCGTGGGTGTGCGTGTGTGTGAGGGATGACAATGGGAATTGAGAGAGAGGGAAATATAACTCTTCATTATTTCAATAATCATTAGCTCTCCTTGAATAGTATTAAAGCTGCGTTTAACCACAACCAAACAATGTTTTTATCAAACATAATATCAGTAAACAAAAATTGTTCCAAAGCTCCACAACTCCCAAGACCGTCTCATTTAAAATGATAACGTATGAAAGTAATAAAATAAACATTGTTTCATAGCTTCAAAATACAGCTACAGTATATGTGAGAATAAATGTATGTCGTGCATGAGGAAAATGAATGGGAAATGGAGAAATCGTAATAGCTGCAATGTGTCAAAAGTTGGTGGTTGTGAATAATCTTGATGTCAATATATATATATATATATATATATATATATATAATCAGTTCATTTCTAGAGATATTCAGTTTCCCAACAAAAACGCAGTAGATATTAAGAAAAACTGAATGCCTGTAAAAATTGGGACTTGAGCTTTGAAAACAAGCTTGACTGGAAAAACATCTTTTTCAATACAAACAAAATCCATGAGATAAGGTTGTTTCCAGATGAAAATTAATTATCATATTCTTGTGACAAATTCTGTCTTGATGAAGATGGGAATACTCCCAGATAATGTGTGTAATTTTTGTAAGAAAGAAAGAAAGATACAATTCTGCATTATCTATGGGAATGTAACCATGCACAACATTTTTGGACGGAGTTTGTGAGATATTTAAAAGAAAAGTGTTTTCATTGTGATAGACTTAACCTGAATGACACACTGGTGATTTTTGGACATAACAAAATGAAAACTGATGAATGTTTCTTATATATTTTATTGATAGCTAAATTTTATGTATACAAATGTAGAATCAACAATGTAAAACCAACACTACAAATGTTCCAAAAATACCTCAAACAGGCATATGAAGTAGACAAGTATGCCTTTAATATAACTATGGAATATAATTGTAACAAGTTTGTGGAAAAATGGGCACTTTATAACTGTTTAATACAAGATTAAGCTATACAATGCTACCTTGAAATTTTGCCATTGAACATATATTGTTTGCTGTTGTGGACTTGTCAGTACCTAGAACTTAATTAAATGCTTACCCTCTACTTTCTAATGCACAAAACATATAAATTATGTATCTGTAAACCTTTGTCTGAATAAAAAAAAAATGTTGAAAACAACAACAACAACAAACAAAAAACCGCAGCAGATTTTAACTCTCCATGATGCTTAACAAAACATATCAGTAAATTATCATGTGAGGTCTGTTCCGCAATTAGTGCTATGTATTCATGATGTTATCTATACATTCTTGGAGTATTCCTGGCGTTGACAATGTTATCAGTGCATTTTGTTCATTAACTCACTCAGTACGGCCAGCCCTCTCTTCTCCTTTACACAGACCCCTCGGATGTCCAGTGGGTGTCTCAATGACCCAACCTTTAGCTTCTGTCGTCAGAATTGTGGTATTCTTTGTCAACATTCACCTCTTCATCGTAAGAGCCTTCCGCTTGCAATATTTTGATGATGGTAATTGGGGTGAAACGCTGTTAACGTCGTCTCTTTCGCCGTTCGTATGGATTGAGTTAAAGAAACGAAAAACGAAACAAACAAAAAACAAAACAAAACAAACATCCCCCCCCCCCCCCAAAAAAAAAAGAAAAGAAAAGAAAACAAACAAACAAAAAACAAAAACAAAAACATAAAAACAAACAAAACGAGCCAGACCTCTGTGGCTGTGTGTGTTGATGAACCACGTCAGCTCAAGCTGAGCAATAAAATATGTGCTCTAAAACTTCTCGAGAACTTAACATGAAATGAAAACTAGTACTGCCGCCGTTGAAACCTCTTCAGCGGTGACATGACCCGTGTACTCACCACCCCCTTTAAAATCACGTGGTCAGGAACCGAATGACTACACCGAGCAGTGTTTCACGTGAAGCACGGGCTGACAGCTACTGGCAGTGAACAGCTTGAAATTGTGAAAACTGCTTTTCTTTTCTGAACAAAAGCAAGAACAACAGGAACTGCTACGACTAAAGTACCCATGGTACTTGCGAACAGCGTGTAATTGCGAAAGATTCGTACACCGCCCCATTTCGAAGCGTTCTCAACGGTTCCATTTCACAATTTGACGTCTGCTTCGACCTTTTTCTGTCATTCCCAAGAACCAGTCTAACGTCAGCTATTTCTTACTATTTTCGCGCTATTTCTATTCGCGCACCACTGCCGACCAAGGTCACAAACGTGCTCTAAATATCCAAAAACAAAGCAAGTTGTAGGACTTGAACTTTGACAAAGTTTGAAATAGTTGATTTTGATCGGATATGTTGAATACGCATTACCAGTGCTGGGAGAATTTAAGAAAGCATATTGGCGACAGATCAGAATGTCAGTTTTGACCGGAGTCTGAAAAATAGTGTTGTTTGCAATTAGACCATGGGATAGTGGAGTGATGGCCAAGAGGTAACGCGTCCGTGTTGGAAGCGAGAGAATCGGAGCGCGCTGGTTCGAATCCCATATTTGCCAGTATTTTCTACCCCTCCACTAGACCTTGAGTGGTGGTCTGGACACTAGTCATTCGGATGAGACGATAAACCGAGGTCCCGTGTGCAGCATGCACTTAGCGCACGTAAAAGAACCCACGGCAACAAAAGGGTTGTTTCTGGCAAAATTCTGTAGAAAAATCCGCTTCGATAGGAAAAACAAATCAAACTGCACGCAGGAAAAAAAAAAAAAAAAAGGGTGGCGCTGTAGTGTAGCGACGCGCTCTCCCTGGGGAGAGCAGCCCGAATTTCACACAGAGAAATCTGTTGTGATAAAAAGGAATATAAATACAAATAAATAAATAAATAAATGCAAATAAATATTTGACGTGCGTCTATTTGCGAACGATGCTGCACAAGTGAGTGAAAAAGGAATGTAAGAATTTAGATAAGGCCAACAGAAGAATACCCTCAGTACTTCTCACACAGGATCAAACAGGAGTCCCACCAGGTCTGCATGTCACCTTTCTTCTAGAAACATGGCGGCTGGTGGAAATGAAAAAGTGCAATCACGCTAGTGAAACAAATAAAATGAATGGTTGTGCTGATTTGGAAACAAAAACAATTGAATAAGGAACTACCAAAAGAAACGAATAAGAAAAAAGAGGTATTTAAACAAATAAAATGAACACATGGGTTTTGGTGATGAAGATAATAAGTAAGGAAACAAGTAAACAAATAAACAACTGAATATCATTACGACAATGAAACGAATAAAATGGATTCTAGGACAGAATAAAAAGCGTGGAAATGAAAATAAAAGAACTCCAAGAAAATAAAACCAAATGAATGAATAAACAGATTTGGTGACCAATGGTTAAGAAGATAAAAATAGATAAATGGTTAAGAAGATAAAAATAGATAAATAAATAGATAGATAAAAACATAAATAGAATCGAATAATGGATAAATTGTGCACGAATAGAAAAATAACCCCCAACAAACTAACCAAATAATGATGAAACAAAATGATGGAATGAACAGATTTGATGACTTAAAAAGGCAACAAAAATAAAGGCCCCCCCAAAAAAAAACCGTTAAGGCGACAGATCATCAAACATGGCTAAACATATCAGGCGAAGACAAAAAGGAACACTGAAACTGGCTGGAGAACATGAACACATTCCTCACTCATTCCACGTCGGGGAAAAAGAAAACGAAATAGATGCCCTCTGCACGATCAATAAGGCAGCACGAGTTGCATGCAGACACTCACTCACAGGCACAAACCACCGATGCTCCCAAACTGCAATGTTTACATACAGTCGATCCTCTGTGTGTGTGTGTGCGTGTTAAACGTCGCCAACCGCACGCCCTCACGCGCGCGCAACCTAAGGAATCGGGTAAAACATTACCCATTGGTTGAACTTCGAAACAGAGAGAGAGTGTGTGCATGTGGGTGTATGGGTGGGTGGATGTGGTGGTGGTGGTGGGGCGACAGGGGGAGGCGGGTGGGGTATGGTGCGGACTGGACGAACGGTTGTTACTGTTACATGTTACATATCCCTTAACTTTCGCTGATGCTGTTGGTTCACTAGTGAAGACATCGCTACCACTCTCCTCATCAGTCTGTCCACCACTCTCTGTGATTCCGCCAGATTCATTCTTGTCCTTTCGCGGATATTTCCTCACCGCTTCTTCTGACTGCCCCTTGCAATGTGGTTCAGCGGGAAACAGGTCCATACAACTTGTTTTCCACTTCTTGACGACAGTAATGGGGTGATCTTTCTTCTTTTGGTGTTCACAGCTGCACCGTCAGTCCAGTTCCCGCGATGAATGACGTTGTTTTCTTCAGCCCTTCTTGGCTGCCGTGTAGTTCGGTCAAAGTGGAGTGTTTACAGGCCACACATCTTGTCTTGCCTGCTTGATCAGTGTCAGCTTTGGAGGATGTGCTCCACTGTCTGGTCTTCCTGTCCACAGGGACAGGTGGGAGATGGCACCAGCTTCAGTTTTCGGTACATGTGTTTGTTCGGTCTGTTGTGACGAGTGTGAGATCTCACCAGGACACTTTGCTGCTCTCTGGGTAACGTGTGGTAGTCGTCCCTGACTGTTGTAGGTGCCGTTAGTGCCCTGATGGACTTCAACTCACTGAAGCTGATGCTGTTGTTGGGTTGCTCCCCTAAGGAGCTCTCATTTGCATAGCTGTCTACAAACTTGTCCGCTGCCTTGTTTCCAGTCAGTAGGAATCCATTTTCTTCTAGGGAAACATTAATCTGCTCTGGAGCTGCCTTCATCACAGAATTGTCTGGTGAGTCTCCAGAGCTTTCTGCTATCCTCAAAATTCAGTGAAGCCGTTTTCTCTCTCCAGCTTCTACTTGCCTGTACCTTGAATTTGAGAAATATAGCTTTGGCTTGCTGGAGTTTGATATTGTTTTTATGTGACGGATTGACTTCTGCCTCTCTGGTTTTTGACAAGGCATCTTGCAGTTTCTGTACCTCATTACTCCAGCAGGGCTTGTAGTTCCGCCTGGCACCTCTTGGTATGGTTTCATTGGTGTGCACTCTTTGAATTCCGTAACCACCAAGGTGATGTCTCGCACATAGACAACTACATTTTAGTGACAGTGCTGGTGCGATGGGCAAAAGTGGCTCGGTTTGCCTTCTTGTGGTTACATTGTGGGAAGTTTGTCTTTGTGAAGGATGTGAGGCCCATGTAAGGAACACAGGTCATTGCCACCAAGCTGAAAAAGGCCACGCCTGGGTGGATGTAGTGTGCCAGCTTCTGGAGAAGGTAGGACAGTCAGTGGGACTGTTAGTCAGCAGCAGGTGGTTGTCGTCTTGCCAGTTCTCCACTTCTTCACCTCTGCGATCCATGTGGTTGAAACCCCATCTTTGTGAGTGGTTGATAAAATCTCTCACCACAAGAGAACTGGTCTGCTATGCTCATGGAGTCGAGAGACAAGGCTTGTCATTGAGGGAATAGAAGTTTACAAGTTGCAGATTTGATGTGGCAACTGAATTTTCAGCATGATGTTCAGAGTCCTCCATGTGCGGAGCAACGAAACAGGCATGACTGTAGTTCCTGACCAGTGTCAGGACTCCTCATTTGCTTCGGTGAGTGCGGTCAGACCTGAAGCACCGGTATCCTGTCACTTTGAAGGGTTTGTTGCTCTTTGGATACGTCTCTTGGATGCAGCAAATCGTGACATCTTTCTCCTGCAGGATATGCTCCAGTTCTGTCTTTTTGTTCAGGGTGCTTCCAGTGCATAACCGTGCTTGGTGGATTTTGTTCCTTTGCTGCAGCCAGTGAGGCATGCTTCTCTCTCATTACTTTTCGTGGTTCACTCCTCTAGATCTTCTGTGTTCAGCCTGCCCTGTTTGTGGTACCATTGGCTCCCTAAAGGATGTGACACTTCACCACGCACAGACGGTCTTGGATAGGGAACGGTTAAGCTGGATCGGGGTCTAATGCCACAATGGCCGCCCCTTTCATGTCAGTGTAGGGAGCGAGGGGGCCAGCCGCACCCCATCCACCAAGCCTGCTAAGGTGCAAGCACACGGCATGAGCTGGAGAAGACGGGGCACAACCACTGCCCCACCACCAACGAGATACTAGATCAGGATGATTCAATACGATGAAAATAACACTTTAACTTCCGATCATAACTCTTTT
Organism: Babylonia areolata; assembly: GCA_011634625.1. Taxonomy (NCBI): domain Eukaryota; kingdom Metazoa; phylum Mollusca; class Gastropoda; order Neogastropoda; family Buccinidae; genus Babylonia; species Babylonia areolata. The sequence continues at coordinate 7,080 of JAAQRG010271064.1, forward strand.
TTTTTTTATCTTTTACATCTTAAAGGATTGATAGCACAGAGAGAGAGAGAGAGAGCGTGTGTGTGTGTGCGTGTTGCGCATATGCGTTTGTGTGATCTTAATGTCACGATCTTTTTGAAGAAAGATCGGTGGGTTGATATATTTATGTATGGATAAAGAGAGAGCGAGAGACTGAAAGAGAGAAAGAGAGAGAGACCGAGCCAGACAGACAGAGACAGAAATTCAGACATGCATTCATCCCAGTCGACGAACGAACGTCGAAGAATTCTCTATCTTTATTCAATGCAAGTTTACATGACCTCTACTATGATCTACCATTTCAAACGCGTGATCGATACAAAATCGTAAAAGAAATATCAAAAGTCACTGCTTCTCCACACTTGTGTCTCACTACTTTTTTTGGTTGAATATTAATTTCCTTCGGGCACTTCCTGAAAACAAAATAGAGAAATAGTCCCTCCAACACTCCTCTTAGAACATCAAGACTCAGCACAATGAAATTATTATTCTTTTTTTTTTTTTAATCTCCGCGTCTGGGAAGAAAATTAGCTACGTTTACCTGCAGATCTTAACCTAAACTAGTACCCTTAGCGTCCTTTTTACATTCAACACTGGAGTCTCCCACATACCAAGGCCTATTCCAGATTCTAGGTGAGAGTTAATCCAACCTGTTACCCACGGTTACTTGGCTAAATGCAACTGAGGAAGCTGTTTTGGTCTGTTGAACTCTGCTGTTCACAACGATTAAGTTCACATTCACTGCCTGAGATTTGATGACAACCAAGCTATGGCTGTATATGTGCATAACAATGACTGACTTCAAATGACCCCAAAATATGATCCATTGCTGCAAGAAGAATATTTTTGCTCAAGAGAAGCAAACACAACTATTGATTCTATAACTATCTTAAACATTCGTTAGCACCCTTTATCACGCTCCCTACAACTCCGTTCCTCAAGGAAAAACAAACTAACTTCGTCAAAAGTCAACTTCTAGCAGCCAGTAAATACACTGAAAAACAATATGTGATGTATACAACATACCTCAGCAAGGTAATGCAGCCACCATCAAAGGGTGTATATCAATATATGGCAGTAAACTTGTAAAAAAAAAGATCAATGATTACATCTCATAAATACGATTTCATGCTTCCCATATACAACAATAACTACTGTATTATCAGCACCATCAATATAAGCTAACAAGTCATGAGTGATAAACAAAAACATCACTTAAAGAAAACTATGTTTACACACCCGAGTAAAAAATGAACAAAAATTCAAATATCTTCCAACACAGAATACAGGAAGGTATGTAAATGTTACGGTATCAGAGTAACCGTTGATAAATAAACAAATACAGTAAGCAATCACAAATGAATGATTGACACAATTCGTTTTTACTAATTTCAAAGATAATTCAAGCAGTCAAGCTATCACACGCTGTGGAAACAAAGTCTGTTAAGATGTTGCTTTGGCCAGAAAGCAGACTGAAGCTTTGTCCAGAAAGCGGACATATTTAAAAGCCAAATTCCTGACTCAAGGAACAACGTTGTAGCTCAAAAGACAAAGATCATACACATAAATTATCTTATTTTATTGCCGAAAGTTAAATAAAAGTTCGAGTAAAATACCTTCATCCGTAACAAAGAAAGTACACAAACATTATAAAACAAATAAACCAAAACACATGAAAAAAATCTGACAAAAATATATCAACTAGAGCTCCTGAGTAAACGAGCTAACAACTGTTTACACACTTGAGGAATGAACGAGTATTGTTCTGTGAAAGAAAGAAAAGTTGAAAAGTGGAGAGGAAGAATCAAGAGTGGATAAAAAAAAGAAAGAAAAGAAAAATGAGACTAAAAAAAACCAAAACCTCCAGAGTCCTGAGCTGGGCAGCACAGGCGGTATTTGCAGTGCGAAGTTTTGCTCAGAGTGAAGAAGGTTCCAAATATTCACTCGGGAAAACTCTAAATTTTGCGCCTGCAAAGTTCGCTCACGTAACCAACCCCCAGAGAGCAGTGCCTTCTGTGAGACGAGACAGGATTCATCAAAAAGGCGACAACAGTTTACAGGTGTTCAAGTGCAGTGAGGACATCGCCGAGAATCTTCAGAAGGTATGTTTCCGCACTATCACCCGTGTTATTGTATTGTATCGTATTGAATTTCTTTTGTATTGTATCATTTTGTACTGTATTACATTTTTTGTCACAGATTTCTGTGAGAAATTCGTGCTGCTCTCAGCTCCCCGGGGAGAGCGCGTCTCCACAGTACAGCGCCACAACTATCCATATTTTTCTGACTGCAGGTGATTTTTCTGAGTGATGTATGGAGACAGAACAGAAGAGAATCCAGGAATTTTGCAATATTCCCTGCGAAAACATCACAGTATCATCAATACATTTACACACATTTTGCTAATTTCCAGGCTTGTCAACAGAAGACTACAGAAAAAAAAGGTCCGCCACTATTTCCTTAAATCAATGAAGAACAGGGGCAAATGGAGGTAACTGGTTGCCCGGTCAACAGTAATGCCCTTACTCCTGAGCGTTCGGGATAGAAGAAAAGACGACAACGACGAAGAAGAAGAAGGAGACTGCATACTAGAAAAGAAGAAGAAGAAGAAGAAGAAGAAGAAGAAGTGGAGGAGGACGACGACGACGACAACGACGAAGGAGATTGCACACTAAATAGATTTTCTCGGGTATCTTTACAGCAGCAGTCTGCGTTCCACCATCTGTCCCAGCGGTTCTAGAGAGGCGGTCAGTCCTCCGTGCAACGGATGACGACTTTGCCTGCAGCGTGTTGCATGACTTCAAACCCTTTCACCACGTCAGTCAGGGCGAATGTGTGCGTCACCATTGGTTTGAGGTCAAACTGTCCTGACCCGAACAGGTCAACGGCAGTGGTGTACCTGTAGTAATATATACAGTGAGTCAATAGATAACAATGATGAAGATGATGATCATAATAATGATAACGATAACAACAGAGAGACAGACAGGGACAGGCAGACAAACAAGACAGAGTGAGAGAGAGAGAGAGAGACAGACAGACAGACAGACAGACAGACAGAGAAAACAAAAGGACCTACGTGTTGTTGAACTTAATGACACCCTTCATGTCCAGCTCCTTGGCGACCGCTGTCCGGAGTGCGATGTTTGTATCGTCCCCACCCAGTCCTGCCAGCAGGATACAGCCCCCTGGCCGTGTGGCCTGCACACCAGTCCGTCCGTCAGTCTGATAATCAACAGTCACGTCAACCCGTCCATCCGTCAGTCAATCAACAGTCACGTCAGTCAGTCAGTCAACAGTCACGTCAGTCAGTCAACAGTCACGTCAGTCAGTCAACAGTCACGTCAGTCAGATAATAAACAGTCAGTCGGTCGGTCAACAGTCACGTCAGTCAGTCAGTCAGTCAGTCAGTCAACAGTCACGTCAGTCAGTCAATCAATCAACAGTTACGTCAGTCAGTCAACACTTACGTCAGTCAGTCAATCAGCAGTCACGTCATTCAGTTAGTCAACAGTCACGTCAGTCAGTCTGTCAGTCAGTCAGCCAACCGTCACGTCAGTCAGTCAGTTAATCAACAGTCACGTCAGTCAGTCAGTCAATCAACATTCACGTCAGCCAGTCTATCAACAGCCACGTCAGTCGGTCAGTCAACAGTCACGTCAGTCCGTCAGTCAGTCAATCAGTAGTCACGTCAGTCAGTCAATCAACAGTCACGTCAGTCAGTCAATCAACAGTCACGTCAGTCAGTCAGTCAATCAACATTCACGTCAGCCAGTCTATCAACAGCCACGTCAGTCGGTCAGTCAACAGTCACGTCAGTCCGTCAGTCAGTCAATCAGTAGTCACGTCAGTCAGTCAATCAACAGTCACGTCAGTCAGTCAATCAACAGTCACGTCAGTCAGTCAGTCAATCAACATTCACGTCAGCCAGTCTATCAACAGCCACGTCAGTCGGTCAGTCAACAGTCACGTCAGTCCGTCAGTCAGTCAATCAGTAGTCACGTCAGTCAGTCAATCAACAGTCACGTCAGTCAGTCAATCAACAGTCACGTCAGTCAGTCAGTCAGTCAGTCAGTCAACAGTCACGTCAGACCGTTAGTCAATCAATCAACAGTCACGTCAGTCAGTCAATCAACAGTCACGTCAGTCAGTCAATCAATCAACAGTCACGTCAGTCAGTCAATCACCAGTCACGTCAGTCAGTCAATCGATCAACAGTCACGTCAGTCAGTCAACCAATCAACAGTCACGTCAGTCAGTCAGTCAACAGTCACGTCAATCAACAGTCATGTCAGTCAGTCAGTCAATGAACAGTCACGTCAGTCAGTCAATCAACATTCACGTCAGCCAGTCTATCAACAGTCACGTCAGTCGGTCAGTCAATCAACAGTCACGTCAGTCCGTCAGTCAATCAATCAACAGTCACGTCAGTCAGTCAGTCAGTCTGTCAATCGACAGTCACATCAGTCAGTTTGTCAGTCAACAGTCACGTCAGTCCGTCAGTCAACAGTCACGTCAGACCGTTAGTCAATCAATCAACAGTCACGTCAGTCAGTCAATCAACAGTCACGTCAGACCGTTAGTCAATCAATCAACAGTCACGTCAGTCAGTCAATCACCAGTCACGTCAGTCAGTCAATCGATCAACAGTCACGTCAGTCAGTCAACCAATCAACAGTCACGTCAGTCAGTCAGTCAACAGTCACGTCAATCAACAGTCATGTCAGTCAGTCAGTCAATGAACAGTCACGTCAGTCAGTCAATCAACATTCACGTCAGCCAGTCTATCAACAGTCACGTCAGTCGGTCAGTCAATCAACAGTCACGTCAGTCCGTCAGTCAATCAATCAACAGTCACGTCAGTCAGTCAGTCAGTCTGTCAATCGACAGTCACATCAGTCAGTTTGTCAGTCAACAGTCACGTCAGTCCGTCAGTCAACAGTCACGTCAGACCGTTAGTCAATCAATCAACAGTCACGTCAGTCAGTCAATCAACAGTCACGTCAGACCGTTAGTCAATCAATCAACAGTCACGTCAGTCAGTCAATCACCAGTCACGTCAGTCAGTCAATCGATCAACAGTCACGTCAGTCAGTCAACCAATCAACAGTCACGTCATTCAGTCAGTCAACAGTCACGTCAGTCAACAGTCACGTCAGTCAGTCAATCAACAGTGTCAATCAACAGTCATGTCAGTCAGTCAGTCAATGATCAGTCACGTCAGTCAGTCAATCAACATTCACGTCAGCAGTCTATCAACAGTCACGTCAGTCGGTCAGTCAATCAACAGTCACGTCAGTCAGTCAGTCAATCAACAGTCACGTCAGTCAGTCAGTCAGTCAAAAGTCACGTCAGTCAGTCAGTCCCTCATTCAACAGTCACGTCAGTCCGTCAGTCAGTCAGTCAATCAACAATCACGTTAGTCAGTCAGTCAGTCATGTCAGTCAGTCAACAGTCACGTACGTCAGTCAACAGTCACGTACGTCAGTCAGTCAGTCAACAGTCACGTACGTCAGTCAGTCAGCCAGTCAACAGTCACGTACGTCAGTCAACAGTCACGTACGTACGTACGTCAGTCAGTCAGTCAACAGTCA
>JAAQRG010271082.1:0-10000 GCA_011634625.1 Babylonia areolata
GGCCTCCAGGACCGACTTCTTGGTGCCCCCGTCCTGGTCCCGGTACATGAGCTTGAGGTCCGTCAGCTGGCGGCTGCTGATGCTGGGGATGAGGTCTCTGTACGCCTTGTTGCCCAGGCTGCTGTACTCCGCCCCCACGTACAGCGCCTCTTGCCCTTCCAGGCTGGGCCCGATGAAGAGAACGCAGGACGCCCCGGGTCTGTTGGGCACCAGGGGCTTGTGGATCAGGCGGACCACGCTGGTGATGTTCTTGAGGGACAGCTTCTGGCAGGACCCGTGGTACAGCGTGGAGCACACGATCAGCGTCTTGTCGTTGTAGTCGATCACCAGCCCCTTGGTGACACCATCGCGGAGGACCTTGGGCTCCGAGCAAGGGACGACAGGGGGAGGGCAGTCCGGGTTGTCCTCCCTGCGGCCCGTGGCGGCGCTCTGCAGGAGGGTCAGCCCCGGGGACAGTCTATGCAGGCGGTTGGTGGCGCCCACGTACACGGACCCCGTCACCTCGTCCACCACCATCCGCTGGAAGGGGTTGTCCTCGGGGTCTCGGAACGTCAGCAGGGTCTCCAGGCCGAGGACTGCAGGGCACAGGGCCACCAGCATCAGCACAGTGCCCCCCAACCAGGGTCTGGGTCTGCCTGCTGAGGCTGATGTGGTCGTCATGGTGATGGTTGTTGTCGTTGTCGTTGATGTTACGTCAGTGATGGTGTAGGGTGGGTTCTGATCTGGTCCGCCTGGAAAAGCGAAAGGATAGTTCAATACAACAATACAGTGGAATATAATACGAAATAATACCATACCATACTATACCATACAATACGACACAACAAAATACAATTAAATACAACGCAACGCAACACAATACAATACAATACCATAAGCTTTCATTCATTCAACAAGAAATCAATTGTGCACCCACACGCCCGTCACTCACCCCCCACATACTATCTGAAAGAAACTATTTAATTAAACAGGAGCCTTTCTTTAATAATTTAAGTATACTAATCTCCACGGCAGTTCAAAGAAGGAAACAATGACTCTAATGACTGTCATTTATATGGAATTGGGAAAACACGTACTTCAAAATAACTGAAAACTTTTAAAGTGTAACGACATAAAATCATAATTTCTGCATTATTGTGTAATGGCTTACACATACGGGTATTTGCAATACTCTCTCTTCTACCGAGCATTGTATAACAAGGGAAAACGTCCCGATAGGCTGCCCGCGAGCGAGGATCGCCGCTCGCGCAATGCTGTTGGGTGAGTGACCACTGTCAAGATTGTGTCATTGGGTGCGCGACCTCCCAGCATGCATCGCAGCCCTGTATATATATACAGCCTACATTGTAGGTTTTGGCAAACAACTCCAACCGAACAAACTTGACCTTAAGGGTGTAGACGCCAATAGGTCGTTAAACTCCAACAATGAGGTTTTGGCGCTTTTTGTAATTTTTTTTACGTTCACCAGCCGTCAAACGAAGCCAACGAAAAGAATCACATTCCCGAGTACGATGTAAGCTGTTATAGCTCGTTGTTGCTCCGCTGTCAATGTGTACATGTATAACATGTTTTCTGAATAAAGATTTGTTTAAAAAAAACAAACATGAACCAGTGATTGCACGGTGTCGCCACGACTGGAGCGTCACACACACTGCTCACGTCACGGAGTCTCTCTAGCTAAGCGTGGTCTCTCTGTCTGCCAGTCCCCAACTGTGTTCAGACCAAAAGAACAAAACACCTGAAATGAACGTCGACAGGTGTACCAGCAATCTCTGCATATCGGTTCACCTTCCACCTCCACACACATGCCTCCCAGAACTGTACAAACTGCAACGCACACAAATTGAACGTCTGCGGACCCCCCCGAAAACAGAGTATGACTGCCTACATATCGGGGGGGGGGGGGGAGCACACACGAAAAAAGCTAATTAATTTTCTATGTACGAGTGAACGTGGAAATTGCAACCCATGAACGAAGAAGAAGAAGAAGAAGAAGCAGAACAAGAAGAAACAGAAGCAGAAGAAGAAGGAAAAGAAGAAGAAGAAGCAGCAGAAGAAGAAGAAGTAGCAGAAGAAGAAGAAAGGGAAAAAGAAGATCTGTAGAAAAAAAACAATAGAAAGAATTTTAAAAAAAGGAAATATAAATAGAAAGAAAGAAAGAAATAGAATGAATCAATGGAGTTAGAGTGAAAGAAGAAGAACAGGGTAGAAATCCTTTGGTTTTAACTTCGGGCTTCAAACTCGCATTTCACACACCCAAAAAAACACCCACTGCAAAAAAACAAAAACAAAACAAAAAAACACGCAGAATATTCCGCAGAACCACTAACTTACAACTGCTAGTCTACAAACCTTAGGTTTCTTTGGGTTTTTAAACATTTTTTTTTTTTTTTTTTGTGTACACTGCAAACTGAAGAACAATGATGCACCAACTCATAGACTCTAAGGTTGACTTTAATAAACCACGGGTTTCGAACACGCTCCTTTTCTGAAGAGGTCCACCACCACTGGTGAATGACATTTTGTTAACCTCATAGCTAACCTTCCATGATTCGTGATTGTGTCATTGACGAAGAAAAAGAAAGACGTTTGTAACTGTCAATTGTCTTATTATTTAGCATCGAATTTACATGATTAAAAAGCCTTAAAAGTGCCAGTTTATAATTCATCACCGAATTTACACGAATAAAAGGCCTTACAACTTAGCACCGAATTTACATGATTAAAAGGCCTTATAATTCAGCACCGAATTCACACGATTAAAAGGTCTTATAATTCATCAACGAATTGACACGATTAAAAGGCCTTAATACATCACCGAATTAACACGATTAAAAGGCCTTATAATCTAACACCGAATTAACACTATTAAAAGGCCTTATAATCTAACACCGAATTAACACGATTAAAATGCCTTATAATCTAACACCGAATTCACACAATTAAAAGGCCTGATAATTTAGCACCGAATTCACACAATTAAAAGGCCTTATAATCTAACACCGAATTAACACGATTAAAAGGCCTTATAATCTAACACCAATTTCACACGATTAAAAGGCCTGATAATTTAGCACCGAATTCACACGATTAAAAGAAAAGAAAGAAAAACGGACGGACACTAACACTCCTCCATCTTACTTGGTCTCACGTATTATATGGGTTGCTACAATACAACTATAGCTCACTCCTAGATTTATATATCTATTAAAAAAATAAATAAATACCGGCGAAATCCTTGCCCAAACCTTGCGCACACGAACACCACCACTTTCTATTCCCCTGCCCTCTGATTCAAGCCTGCAGGCTGTGTGTAAGGCCTCCTCCAACGCGGCTGTGGCCGGCCAGTTTCTAGGCAGACGGCTCCTATCCGGAGGTACAGCTCCCCTCGGCAAGGCACAAGGTCGCGCGCTCACCTGAAGCGAGGATTAATAGGTATGCGGGGTCTCGCGCGCACTTGAACCGGCAGTTGTTTCGGGAATGGCTGGGTAATAGTCCAGGCGTGCGACTAGACTGTGAGAGAGAGAGAGAGAGAGAGAGAGAGAGAGCTCTTCTATACGTTGGGTAGTAGCTTTTTTTTCTTTTTCCTTTTTGGTGCGTTTTTGTCGGGGTTTTTTTTTCGACAGAATACTTTTTTTTTTGTAGTTCACTCTAAGTGTGAAAGCTTTCTTTCATTCTTTTGCGCTTTTTGTCAGCATACATTTTTCTTTCTTTTTATTTTTTTTTTATCCAGTCCTTCCCAACTTTAAGTGCACATGTTTCCTTTTTATTCGATCTTCTTTCTTTCCTTCTTTTCGTTTAAAGGAACCGTCGAGTTGGTGTACTTGTTAAGAAGTCAGTCACAGACATACGTACTTTCGCGCATGGCTGACCGAAAACGTGCGCCAGTCCTCAATTCACTTTTTTTTTTCTTTCACAGTTAAAAAGTGCCAAACGTCTTCCGGTACCAATATCATACACACAGCCTCTGTTAATTTTGCTTTAATTATTAAGAAGTTGTCAACTGTGTCCCCATAGTAATATTATACACAGTCTATATTCACCTCTCTTTTTGTTCATTTCTAAGAACTCCTAAATTGAGCAAACCGAACCATGGTGTAAACAATATCAGCGGACCAGGACAGCCATTACAGGGGTATGTATGGTGAGTGAAAACTGTTCCATAACAACAATAATGTAACAATAAGAAACAAAGAAACAATTTTTAAAGGGAGAACAAATACACTCGAGAAAACGGCTCTGTGGACATCTGTATAGGTCAGCAGATCGAACGTGTGTAGTTCTTGGACAGGTCACCTCCATCCCAATTCCATCCACTATATTCCCTATTGGGCTTGTCCATTTAAGGGCAAAGAAGTCCCTCCCCCATCTCTGTCTCTGTCCCTCTCTCTCCTTTGTGGACCAAATCCGAAATCATCATGCTTAGTGCACATAACATTGTACACCCCCAACCCCGTTAAACCCCTTCCCAGCCGCCTTCCTCATTAACCCTTCTCCGCCCGCCTCCCTTATCCACGTACTCATCTCCTCGCGTCTTCTTCTTGCGACAAATTGTGCTGACGAACTGCTAAAGGTTAAAAAAATGAAGCGTCTGATGAACTGAACTGTTTACAACTCCACTGCATCAACAACAAAAAACCTTTCACTCTACTGGATGTCTCCAGGAAAAACGTGCAATTTCCCTCGTGCATGCATCTGAACAGGTTAACTCACTGCCGGACCAACCACTCATCAGTCAACGTCCCCTTGGGGGCCTGCCTCGCTGCTCACTAACTCACAGACTCAGAAGTTTTTGAGTCGAGTAAAGAATGACCCCCTCTTTCGCCTTTCCAACACACTCTCTTCTGTCTCAAGAGGCTTTGCTAGGGGAACTCCCGACGGAACGTCCAAACTGACGTTTCTCAAGAGGGGAATCCTTAACATTCCTAGCCCATCTTGACGTTCGCCCTCTGCCTGTCTGTCTGTCTGCCTCTCTCCCTCTCTCTCTCCATCTCTTCATTGAGTTGTACTATGTTCATGTGAACCCCTTCTCTTGCGGCTGAGGCCTATGTGAATAAACCATTCCGTTCCGTTCCGCTCCCCCCCCCCCTTCCCCGCCTCTCTCTCTCTCTCTCCCCTCCCCTTTTCCCCCTCTCCATTCCTCTGTCCCTAAGCCCCGTATTCAGCAAGCGAAGAATTATCATTGTATGTGATAGTCCACTTAGGATTTGTTAAATATTTAACTTCGGTATGCTGAATGTATCAAACAGACGCCAAACGTATAAATATATCACAACCAGATGTTGCTGTCCACGATATTTCGGAGAGCTATGCAGACAGATTTATAGATAGATGTAAAAGAATCCTAGATCTGAAGGTCCGCGCCTTCCCCCCCACACCCTTCCCCCCATCCCGTCCCTCCCCTCCTCCCTTACCCCAGTGACCTCTCCCTCCTTCAAGTCCCCCTCCTCCCCCTCCACGCACACACATACGAAGCTGGTAACACTAACACGTTTTTGTTGCTGTAGCGGGTGTGTGTGTGTGTGTGTGTGTGTGTGTAATTTAAAAGCTAAATTCGGCAAGGACTAACAGACACTCGGAATGAACGACGACGAAGAAGAAAGAGAAGAAGGAGAAGAGGAGGAGGAGGGAGAGGTGGGGATAGAAGGAGGAGGAAGAAGTAGAAGGGGTTGAGGAGGGGGAGGTGAAGGAGAGGAGGAGGAAATCAGGACGAAGGAGATCAAACGTGAAGGGATTCCATTCACCCAAAGAAAGCAACAGAAATCTCACTCTTCCCAAACAACACGAGCAAAGCAAATATACTGGGAGCACGCGCGAGCACGAGCACGTGCATGGGCGAGTGCGCGCGTGCACACACACATCTATCTACACAAACACGCGCGCGCGCGCGCGCCTGCCCAAGCACCACAGATAGACGCAGGCCAAAGACATTGTTTCGTTTTATCTTCCTCAGTTTTTAAGAATAAAAATGCCTAACTCCTACACACCCTTCCCCTCCCGACACACACACACACACACACACAAACACACACATAAACACACACACCACACAACACACACACAAAAGCCTCCCCTACCACCCCCCCCACCCCCCTCACCCCAACATACCCCACAGAAAGAAACAGTGGCGGAGCAAGCTTACGGAATATATATCACACGTCGCTTGGGTAGACTCCCTTGTCATGGAGTTTGTCAACACCACACACACACACACACACATATAGTGACATAAATATATATCTCTGTGTTCACCACTGTCTCATGTTGTCTCCCGTGCTCATACACCTTTTTCCCGTTGGATGGCCACAAGGCAGGAATCATGCTGTCTGACCAAAATATGAATACGAACAAGGAAAGAAAAAAAAAAAAAAAAAGGCAGGGGGGGTTGGGGGGGGGGGGAGAAGCACGGATGGGCTTGGTGAGAGACAGGGGGGCTTGTGAGAGTGGAAGAGATGGAGAGAGAGAGAAAGGAGAGAAAGAATAAGAGAAAAGGAAAGAGCGGGTAGAGACAGAGGGAGAGGGGGGGGGGGAGGAGGAGGAGGCCGAGGTTGAGAGAGGGGACTGGGAGAAGAAAAGAGGGGGATGGACGAGAGATAGGGAGAGAGGAAAAAGACAGTGAAGAAGAGAGAGTGGGAGAAAGGAGGGGGAGAGAGAGAGAGGGGGGGAGAGAGAGACAGCGAGAGAGAGAGAGAGCGAGAGAGAGAGAGATGGGTGGGGGGGGGGGGGGAAGAAAGAATGAAAGAAAGAAGGGGAGAAGGAACGAACGAAAGAGAAAGGGGGATTGTAGGACTGGGATTGTGAGAGGGACAGAGAGAGGTGTGGGTGCGAGACAGGGAGAATGAGAAGATGGAGAGAGAGAGAGAGAGAGAGGGGGCGGGGGAGGAAGGGAGGGGATAAGTAGGTGGGGATGAAATAATAATATTCACAATGATGATGATGACGAAGATAATAATAATAATAATAATGAATAATACTGGTAATAATAATCATCATCATAATCCTCCTTCAGCTCCTTCATCTTCTCGTCATTATTATTATTATTTTACAAACTAATAATATTATCACCATTATAAAAACTTAAGTCCTGTTTCACAAGTTTACGAAATAAAACTGCACCGTTATCCCCCCCCCCCCCCCCCCCCTTCAACTCTCTTCCCTTTCCACACACACATTCTCTCTCTGTCTCAACTTTTCTTGAGGCCCTGAGTTTAATCGAAGGTTAGGTATCGGTTCCTCTTTTCATTCCTTCCTTCATTTATTTATTTATTTATTTATGTACTTATTTATTCTTCTATTTTACAGCAGATATATGGTGTAGCGTACATGGATGTATCCGCACGCTCTGTAACCGAATCTCTCCCCGACTCACACAGCCCACGCATGCATGTTGTCAAAATGCTCAGGCTGTCTCACACACACACACACACACACACAGTTGAAATCTCTGACGCACAGGACAGGCAGTTTCGCACATTCTGATAGACATGCATGTTAGCCCAATCTGATACTCTATGGGCTGGCCACATCTGTGTGTTCTTGATTCAAACCATACACACACTGCATGCACAGGAGGTAAACACAGATAACCATGGTGCACGCACAACTACATGCACCTACGCGCACAACTTCGCACACTGAACAAAAATTCATGCGATAACGCAGTGTTTGATGATATAATTAATTTCTAGATAGTTTTCTTTTTTCAGAATCAAAAAGTAGTAACACACACACACACACACACACACACACAGAGATGATTATATATATATATATATAAAGTTGAAAACCAACACCTATTTTGTTAAACAAAAAAAAAATTAAAAACCAGAATTTTCGCTGCCATCCGGCAGCTTGGTCTCATATTACACTTATAAGTGACGAAATGTTACTTTTTACGTCACCTTTCTGACATTACATGACGTCTCCTACTACGTAAAATTATCATGTTCTAACCAGACTGGTAATAACTCCACGAATTAAGAGTTCACAATGAAAACCTATGGATGTCGCTTCTCAAGTTCAGTCCAACAAAAACTGTCCCAAGGTTACATATCCAGAACAGTTCTCTTCTTTTCAGCTCATCCACTTTGTTGCCTTTCAAAATTCTGAATGCACGAAACACACACACACACACAATGCAGTCCAGCTCTTCAGACAAAACTGCAACGGCGTCACATGACGTTACCTTACAAGGCACTGAGCAAAACCTGCCGTCAGTTCAGGACAACTAGTAATACAAGACTTGTGTCCATCCAGCAAGGCCGAACACAAAACACAAACAACATGTATCCACCACACACATGCTTCAGTGTAGCCACCACTGTGCGACAACCCCTCCGCAATTAATCCCTCCCCCCCCCCACCCCTTCCCCTCTGCAATGCCCCGCCCGCTCTCTCTTGTAACCAAAAAGCCCCCTGGCAGAAAAGCATTGACGACGATTTCTATGGTACAAGCCTATTCACCTCCACACACACACACAGAGACACGGCGACATTTTATTTTTCACTGCCGCTTTTTCGTCTGTTTGTCTGGGTTTTTTTCTTCTTTTTTTTGGTCTTGTGTGTGTGTGTGTGTGTGTGTGTGTGTGGCTGGTGTGTGTGTGTTGTTGTTTTGGGGGGTGGGGGCCAGGATGGGAGGCCCCGGGGAGGGGAGGGGGGGGGTCGGTTTTCCCCCCGACCCCTCATAACTGTGCTGGGTTTTGTTTTGTTTTGTTTTGTTTTGCTTCTCAGAGACTGAAGGGAACATTGCACACAGAGTTTGTTTGGAGGGGAGATGATCTGCTTTGCCTGTCTAGGAAATCAAGGCCTTTTGAAAACCGTCTCTGAATCATAAAAAAAAAGCAACATCAAAAGGCGCCGCGCCATGTTTGATTACTTCTGGTGTTTTGTGTGTGCATTTGTGTGTGCGTGTGTGCGTGTGTGTGTGTGTGTGTGTGTGTGCGTGTGTGCGTGCAAGCATGTGTATGGCGTGAGCGCACGCAAAAAAAAAAAAAAAAAAAGGACCAGCATATTGCAGGCACAGAGATTCACAGTACATAAAGTTTTTGGGGAGGAAACGAAACAGCCAACTTCTGCCGTTCTCTTTTCCCCCAGACTACACAAAGGATGAAAGAGAGAGGGGAGAGCTCCAACCGTGGACATAAAACTTACCCAAGGGGAAGAAGAAAGGAGAGAGAGAGAGAGAGAGAGAGGAGGGGGTGAAGGGAGGGGTTGGTCGTGGGTTGGGGGGTGGGGGAGGACCGAACAGCCCTGGAGAAGAATCAACACCTCCACCTTCCCTCCCCCCTCCCCCACATCCACCCACTCTCTCTCTCTCTCTCTCTCTCTCACACACACACACACAACGAGCAACACTTCAAAAGGATAAAGTCCGGAAAACAAATTACGGGAGGGGGACATTAATTTCTTAAGTTAGTTACCATTCGAATTTTACGTCGAACCCCCCCTCCCCTTCCCTCCCAACTTCAGGTGATATGGTCGACAGGGACGTACCCATCCCAGGTTATTCGGGGTGCGGGTGGGTGAGGGGGAGGGGGTAGAGGAGAAAAAGAGGGAGGAGGTAGGGTGGGGGTGGGGTGGGGGGTGGGGGGCGGGGGGGGGGCGTAGAGCGGAAGAGAGGGATAAGGTGTGTGTGTAGGTGTGTGGGGGTTGGGTTGGGAGGCTATGTAACACAGTACAAACACCACCAGAACGACAGTAAGTTATGGTGGCTGAGAAAACAGCCATTTTTTTCTTTTTCTTTTTTTTTTTACTTATTTTTATTTTTTACTTCTGTTGTTGTTGTTATTGTTCACAACATTATTTCTCTGTGTCTAATCCGGTCTGCTGTCCCCCGGGAAACAGCGTGTCGCACCAGTGCAGCGCCACCCTTTATTAATTTTTCTTTGTTCAGTCTCCAAGTACATTTGGTCCACTATCAAAATGGATGATATTTCTAAATGACTGCTGGCACTCCCTTTTGTTGCCTTTGGGTTCATTTACGTGCGCGCTAAGTGCAAAC
>JAAQRG010271088.1:2500-5000 GCA_011634625.1 Babylonia areolata
TGGTTGGGGTTTGTAACTGATGGGATTAGATACCACAATATCAATTTGTACCATGACTCAGTATAAAACATAATAAATACCGCAATATCAATTTGTACCATGTCTCAGAATAAAACATAATAAATACCGCAATATCAATTTGTACCATGTCTCAGAATAAATCATAGATACCACAATCTCAATTTGTGCCATGTCTCAATATAAAACATAGATACCACAATTTCAATTTGTGCCATGTCTCAATATAAAACATAGATACCACAATTTCAATTTGTGCCATGTCTCAATATAAAACATAGATACCACAATCTCAATTTGTGCCATGTCTCAATATAAAACATAGATACCACAATCTCAATTTGTGCCATGTCTCAATATAAAACATAGATACCACAATTTCAATTTATGCCATGTCTCAGAATAAAACATAGATACCACAATCTCAATTTGTGCCATGTCTCAATATAAAACAGTGTTATTCACAGTTCAACAAACACGAGCCAGCTTTTCAGACTTTTCCTCCAGACTTTTCCCAAGACTGTCCCTTTCTTGGCAGCTTCTGTCACCGACACCGAGCACTCCAAAGACGAGACAGGCTTCACAAAACTTGGACTCATCGTACACAAAACAACAACAACAACAACAAACAAACAAAAAAATACTTGCCATAACTCAAACAGTGCTGTTGTCCCAGGCCCATGGCAATGTGAGTGTGTGTGATGGGTGAGTAGAGAGAATGGGGGTGGGTAGATGGATGGTGGTGGTGTGGTTCGAAAGGGAGAATGACCCGATTTTTACACGTTTACCTTTTCTATCCAAAACTTTATTTTACATTTTTTACAAAATCTTTGGCAGGGGGGGATTACAATTATGCTCCTTTTTACATGTATGTATTTTAAGTGAAAACTGCTGTTATCTCAGCCGTTTAATCATGTGTGTGTCTCTGTGTGTGTGTTAGTGTGAGTGTTGGAGTGTTACAGTTGTAGTATTGAGAATATGTTACTTTGTGAGTTTTATGCATTGTGTTTTTATAATATTAATGAATCTGTTTTATGTTTCTACTACTTTTTATATGCTTACGTGTTTCACTGAAAGTACTGGATTGTAAAGCGCTCAGAGCTTGCTTATGCTTGCATTATAGCGCTATGTAAAAATAAAATATTATTATATTATATTATATTATATTATATTATATTATACACTGAAATTCGCTGTGTGATTTGTGTTGTTATTGAGGGCTGTAGTGTGGTGTGGTGTGGGTGTGTTGAATGTTGTGTTGTTGTTGAGGGCTGGGGTGTGGGTGTGGTGAATGTTGTGTTGCTGTTGAGGGCTGTGATGTGGGTGTGGTGAATGTTGTGTTGTTGAGGGCTGGGGTGTGGGTGTGGTGAATGTTGTTGAGGGCTGTGGTGTGGGTGTGATGAATGTTGTGTTGTTGTTGAGGGATGGGGTGTGGTGAATGTTGTGTTGTTGAGGGCTGGGGTGTGGGTGTGGTGAATGTTGTGTTGTTGTTCAGGGCTGGGGTGTGGGTGTGGTGAATGTTGTGTTGTTGTTGAGGGCTGGGTGTGGGTGTGGTGAATGCTGTGCTGTTGAGGGCTGGGGTGTGGGTGTGGTGAATGTTGTGTTGTTGGGAGGGCTGGGGTGTGGGTGTGGTGAATGTTGTGTTGAGGGCTGTGGTGTGGGTGTGGTGAATGTTGTGGTGTTGAGGGTCAAAGGGTGTGGTGAATGTTGTGTTGTTGAGGGCTGTGGTATGGGTGTGGTGAATGTTGTGTTGTTGTTGAGGGCTGGGGTGTGGGCGTGGTGAATGTTGTGTTGTTGTTGAGGGCTGGGGTGTGGGTGTGGTGAATGTTGTGTTGTTGAGGGTTGTGGTGTGGGTGTGGTGAATGTTGTGTTGTTGTTGAGGGCTGGGGTGTGGGTGTGGTGAATGTTGTGTTGTTGTTGAAGGCTGTGGTGTGGGTGTGGTGAATGTTGTGTTGTTGTTGAGGGCTGGGGTGTGGGTGTGGTGAATGTTGTGTTGTTGAGGGCTGTGGTATGGGTGTGGTGAATGTTGTGTTGTTGTTGAGGGCTGGGGTGTGGGTGTGGTGAATGTTGTGTTGTTGTTGAGGGCTGGGGTGTGGGTGTGGTGAATGTTGTGTTGTTGAGGGTTGTGGTGTGGGTGTGTGGTGAAGGTTGTGTTGTTGAGGGCTGTGGTGTGGGTGTGGTGAATGTTGTGGTGTTGGAGGGCTGGGGTGTGGGTGGTGAATGTTGTGTTGTTGTTGAAGGCTGTGGTGTGGGTGTGGTGAATGTTGTGTTGTTGTTGAGGGCTGGGGTGTGGGTGTGGTGAATGTTGTGTTGTTGAGGGCTGTGGTATGGGTGTGGTGAATGTTGTGTTGTTGTTGAGGGCTGTGATGTGGGTGTGGTGAATGTTGTGTTGTTGAGGGCTGGGGTGTGGGTGTGGTGAATGTTGTGTTGTTGAGGGCTGTGATGTGGGTGTGGTGAATGTTGTGTTGTTGTTGAGGGCTGT
>JAAQRG010271088.1:10000-12700 GCA_011634625.1 Babylonia areolata
TTTCTCCCTCTCTCTCCCCCCCACCCCCATCTCTCTCTCCCCCCCTCTATTTGTCAATCAAAATTGCATCTTAATGCATTGAAATGATCAGTTTTTAAGAACCAAGCGACGATAAAGATTAATCATTGGGTCTGTCTCCAATTTTCAATTTACATGAATTGAGTTTTTCTCCTTGTACCTTTTGTTTGTTGCTTTAACTCGTTACACGTGTTTGTTGGCTTGGATTTAGACTGGTGCCATGCCCTGGTATTCATGCTAATCATTTTGTGCTTGCACGCGTGTGGGTGTGTTTGTGTGTGTTTGTGTGTGTGTGTGTGTGTGTGTGTGTGTGTGTGTGTGTGTGTGTGTGTGTGTGTGTGAGTGAGAGAGAGTTATCTTCAGTTTAACGTCTATTCACTATAAGTGTTATTAGACTGAAAGGAGAAAAGTAGTGAATAAAGTAAAGGGAATGTATGTGAATATTAGTGTAAAAAAGTGTTCATGTTATGTATTAGAGGAAAAGTATAATATAAGAAATTAAAGTTTAAAGAGATTGTGGTGTGTAATTAATGAGCTGTCATCGGAAGGAGAATATGTGTATCCATATCAACAAGTATTAACTTACAACAATGTAAATATAAATAACGACATAACTTAGAATACATCAAAGGAGGATACCAACTGGACTGGAGTTTAAAATTTCCGAAAACATTCTAAGCAATAAATAATCATTCAGAATCTTTTCAGTGGCTGATGGAATAATTATTGGTAGAAAAGTCAACTACAGCTTCAAAAAACTATTTTTGTCATCTCCTTGCAGCTTCAAAAACATATTTCTATAATCTCCTTGCCTTCAAAAAACTATTTTTGTCATCTTGAAGCTTCAAAAATAATTTCTGTCATCTCCTTGCAGCTTCAAAAAGCTATTTTTGTCATCTCCTTGCAGCTTCAAAAAGCTATTTTTGTCATCTCCTTGCAGCTTCAAAAAGCTATTTTTGTCATCTCCTTGCAGCTTCAAAAACATATTTCTATAATCTCCTTGCCTTCAAAAAACTATTTTTGTCATCTCTTTGAAGCTTCAAAAACAATTTCTGTCATCTCCTTGCCTTCAAAAACTATTTTTGTTATCTCCTTGCCTTCAAAACTATTTTTTGTCATCTCCTTGCAGCTTCAAAAAGCTATTTTTGTCATCTCCTTGCAGCTTCAAAAAGCTATTTTTGTCATCTCCTTGCAGCTTCAAAACATATTTCTATAATCTCCTTGCCTTCAAAAAACTATTTTTGTCATCTCCTTGCAGCTTCAAAAAGCTATTTTTGTCATCTCCTTGCAGCTTCAAAACATATTTCTATAATCTCCTTGCCTTCAAAAAACTATTTTTGTCATCTCCTTGCAGCTTCAAAAAGCTATTTTTGTCATCTCCTTGCAGCTTCAAAACATATTTCTATAATCTCCTTGCCTTCAAAAAACTATTTTTGTCATCTCCTTGCAGCTTCAAAAAGCTATTTTTGTCATCTCCTTGCAGCTTCAAAACATATTTCTATAATCTCCTTGCCTTCAAAAAACTATTTTTGTCATCTCCTTGCAGCTTCAAAAAGCTATTTTTGTCATCTCCTTGCAGCTTCAAAACATATTTCTATAATCTCCTTGCCTTCAAAAAACTATTTTTGTCATCTCTTTGAAGCTTCAAAAACAATTTCTGTCATCTCCTTGCAGCTTCAAAAAGCTATTTTTGTCATCTCCTTGAAGCTTCAAAAGCTATTTTTGTCATCTCCTTGAAGCTTTAAAAAAAACTATTTTTGTCATCTCCTTGAAGCTTTAAAAAAACTATTTCTGTCATCTCCTTGAAACTTCAAAAGCTATTTTTGTCATCTCCTTGAAACTTCAAAAGCTATTTTTGTCATCTCCTTGAAGCTTTAAAAAAAACTATTTTTGTCATCTCCTTGAAGCTTTAAAAAACTATTTCTGTCATCTCCTTGAAGCTTCAAAAAACTATTTCTATAATCTCCTGGAAGCTTTGGAAAAAAAAACACACAAAAAAAAAACAACAACACTTTGTTTCATCTCAGACGGCTACATTTCAGACAAATGCAAAGCAGACAACAAAAACAACCACTGATTAAATCCAAAGATTATGGCGGTACGACACCACTGCTGATACTCCTGCGACCACTCCTCTTCCTGCTACAAGTACTCTTCCTCTTCCTGCTACAAGTACTCCTCTTCCTGCTACAAGTACTCCTCTTCCTGCTACAAGTACTTCTCTTCCGACTGCTACTACTATTACTACTACTACTACTGATTATGATGATAATGATGATGATGGTAATGGTAATAATAGTTATTATTCTTATTATCAGAATAATTGCAGATAAACTACAGGATAGTTCACTGCACCCCACAGATAAACTACAGATAGTTCACTGCACCCCACAGATAACACAGATAAACAACAGATAGTTCACTGCACCCCACAGATAAACTACATATAGTTCACTGCACCCCACGGATAAACTACAGGATAGTTCACTGCACCCCACAGATAAACTACATATAGTTCACTGCACCCCACGGATAAACTACAGGATAGTTCACTGCACCCCACGGATAAACTACAGGATAGTTCACTGCACCCCACGGATAAACTACAGGATAGTTCACTGCACCCCACGAATAAACTAGAAGAAAGAGAAACACCCGTAGGTGCTGGGGAGGACCCAGAGA
>JAAQRG010271101.1:0-12700 GCA_011634625.1 Babylonia areolata
ACATATAAAAAAAAAAAAAAAAAAAAAAAAAAAAAAAAAAAATCTCTGGAAAATGAAGAAGAAAAAACCCAACCAACTTACGGTGTGCCAATCGTGTATGTAGACTGCGCCCTGTAAACACACAAAAATATGCAGCCCAATGGTGAGGAAGTAAACAAACAAACATAAAAAAAGATCTTATTCTACAAAGAAAATCCGCCCCATTTCCCATCCTTGTGTAAGTTCATAAGCGCTATAACAGATATTTTCTTCATGAATTAATTCTCTTTATGGTTTAAACATATTGAATATCAAGAAACAAGACAAAATACAGAGTTCAATAATGAAAAAGGAAAACTCTTTCTTCTTCTTCTGTGTTTTTGGCTGCATCTCCCATGTTCACTCGTATGTACACGAGTGGGCTTTTATGTGTATGACTGTTTTTACCCCGCCATGTAGGCAGTCATACTCTGTTTTCAGGGGTGTGCATGCTGCATATATTCTTGTTTCCATAACCCACCAAACACTGACATGGATTACAGGATCTTTAATCTGCGTATTTGATCTTCTGCTTGTGTATACACATGAAGGGGGTTCAGGCACTAACAGGTCTGCACATATGTTGACCTGGGAGATCGGAAAAATCTCCACCCGGTAGCTTACCCATCTCCTCCGTTGCCGAGGTACAAACCCTAGACCCTCACATTGAAAATCCAACGCATTAACCATTCGGCTGCTTCGCCCTTCTAAAAACTCGTTCTAAATAATTCTGTATCTCCTCACATTACTTTCTTCCTTTCTAACAAAGCGAACAACTCCTAACTCTTTTGAGTGCATGCACATCAGTAGGGGAGATGAAATTCCACTTTTAGACATGGTTATTTACTTACAGTATGTCTCCTGCATAAATGAAGGGGATCAAAATGATCAATAAAGCTTATATTGATGTAAAGATCTGGTTGCTTCATCTAAACATAAACAAATCAATGTACATCATTACATGTATGTTTTTCTCAATAGTTCTCTCATACATCAACAGGAACCCAATTTACACTGTATACACAAACTGATTGGACAACATTAGAACACTGCACATACCACTGATCTCCATCACATGAACCTTGATCTGAGAACACCAGCATCGTCTTGGATGATCGATCAACTCTGAAAACAGAACCAATACAGTGTTTAATGTACAGGAATCAGTGCAATGCATCTTCAAACATCTTCTTGTTTTATGAACTGATGCATGTCATCATAATTTAATGAAAAATAGACCTTGCCATGAAAAAAAAATGCCAAAAGGTTGACACAGAGAAGGAAAACAAAATGAAAGGAACCATATCATAGGCATTTCATGCACACACACACAAATTTGGAATGAAAAACTTCCTAACAACCTAAAAGAACAGATTAATGGAAGAATAGGGAATGAAAGAAACGGAATGAGCAAAACTGACAAACAAGTTTTCAAAATATCATACAAGTTCATAACAAACTGACTTGGTTTTGGCGTGCGTGAGGATGTGCGACTTGAGGTTTGTTGATTGGGCAAACTTCTTGTTGCAGCCATCAAATGGGCAAACGTATGGTCTGTCACCTGTGTGGATCCTTACATGTGTTCGTAAATTGAAGTCCAGAGAAAACCGCTTTCCACATCCTTCAAAAGTGCACTGCAAAAAGAGAACGAAATGCACTATCAATTACAACTAAAACAAAACGAAACAACAACAAAAAAAAAACAAACAAAAAAAAACAGGGACCCACAACATAATTCTTGCTCTGCAAGAAAATCTTACAGGATACATGAATGCATAAATAATAAAACAGGACCTAAACCAATGTCTGCACAGCAGAGTTCAATACTTCTTAATAAACAAGAACATTAATTTCCCTCCTGAGTCAGTGTGCAGGTCATTGCTTGTGTGTATATGCGTGTTTGCGCACGCATTAAAATCAACTGTTTCTGAGCATGCATGTGTGCTTTTGGCAATTCAGTTAATTATAGATCCCTGATCTAAATAAACTAAAGTAAACTGACCATCACCATGAAGTTGCTACATAAAATGGCAACTATTTGCAGTTTTACTGAATGAACACAGAGGGCCAGCCAGATGTACCCACCACCCAAGGGGCTCGACAGGGATGGTGATCATGTGCATTGGTGTGCATGTATCTGCACTTGTGCGCACATTTGTGTGTTTGAGTGCATATGCAAGTGCTCACATGTGCACATGCATGTGTGTGTTGGCATAATCTACTTTTCACAGTGATATCAACATCTGCCATGGAAGGACTGCCTCCTGTCATCAGCATTTTGAGAACTGCAGGCTTCACTTCAACTGACTGTCAGGATACCCATGACAATGATATAGTCGCTCTGACAAGCCCCTCTCTTCCCAGTCTTTTCTATATCAGTTAAACAAATGGAGCATTTCCGTTTCTGTTTTTGTCAGGTCTTTGACAAACGATACAGAAGGGCACTTTCGGCTTTTTTTCTCTCTCCAGAAAACGGTTCCGTTTGTTTTTAAATGAAAATCTAAAAGCAGATTTCTGTCCTCAGACACAAGAGTTGCACCCATGTGCAAAGTTTGCTTCATGTTAGGAATTTTAAGCCTTACTATACAAAATTAACATAGACTTTGGAAAATTTTCAACACTAAGCAAACTTAGTGCTGCTAAGATTGTTTATGCAACCCAGGGGTGCAGTTCTGAGGCTTTTTTCCAAAGATTCTCTGAAAAATCATTTATAATTATGAAATGTGACACTGCAATTAAGAAGAAATGAGGTATATCCACTGTTACATGCCCAACAAATGAGATGTTAACAGGCGATTTCAAGCTGTCTACATAACATCCACTCTACTGGGCTTGAATTATTCTGCAAATGCAGACAGGCCAAGCCTGTTCTGCTAAACAGTTGCTAAATGGCCTTCTTAGGACAGGAAAATTATTCTAAGATAACAAATCCATTTCTTTTTGTGTCAACCAGCAGCATCCAAGCTTTACCCAAAATAGTTCATTATAATCATGGATGATTGGACTGCATTTCACGAAAAACAAACTCACTTGGAAGGGTTTCTCCCCAGTGTGGACAAGCTGGTGTCTCTTGAGCTTGGAGCTCTCCACAAACGCTTTGCCACACTCAGCACAGACATGAACACGTGGACCATGGGTATGCAGATGTTTCCGCATGGCTGAGTTGTCACGGAACATTTTGTTACATCCCTGTGCACAAAAATTGCATCTTCTAAATACACAGACTGACAATTTGATAAAATTCATCAGCTTGTGTACAGCAGTTTTACAGATCACCTTTTGGTGGATACCTAAGAGAAGGAGAATTTGGACAATGAATACAAATTGAAAACAAAATTTCCTCATTAATTTTATTATTATTTTTTTTTTGTTTTTGTTTTGTCTTTCTCTCTGTAGTGGATGCTACTGTTTGTTTTATATTGTTTGTTTCATACTGTTCTTTGTATTGCATACATGTCTTTGGAAAATTTTTTGAAAAAGTTATTAAAAGAAAAAAAAAAATTTTTCCTCATAAAAGAATAATCATTCACCCTTGTGCACACACACAGACAATTTTTTTCCCTACTGGTATACAGCTACCACATACTCATACCCATACCTCTATGGATGGTATTTTTATTGAAACTATTGAAACTGTTATTATATAGTGTTAAGTGTTTGGAGCAAAATCATTTGATTAGGCGCTATATACACAAACATATTTTTTTATTAACTCATGTCCTGAATGCTCTGTGAAAGACAAAACTACCCATTACTCTAATGAATTAACATATTCCAGAAGTATGTTCTCACCTTATGAGGACATGGTACAGTTCTGGGTACATCATCAGATGGCTTACGAGGCTTTATCCTGGAGTTCCAAAGGGAAAAAAAGTGTTTGTTCTATTATATAATCATTCAATAACTAAATAAAATAGCTCAAAACAACAGAACAGCAGGTTAGCTGATCAATAACAATGAATATATATTCCAAGTTTCTTTCAAATGTTCATCAAATATTCAATCAAGTCACAGTGAGTAGATGTATCACTTAATTTCAAATTCTAAAAAAAATAAGAAACCCAGGTTGTCTTGACTTTACTTAATACTGAAAAAAAAAAAAAAAAAAAAAAGCTCACCCAGTGTCTGAATCTTATGTATGCAGAGAATAAAACATATGTTGCAAATTACAAACAGCCACTAACATACTTGCAAATCATCCATTCACCATTACTTAATGCCCTCAGTGGGAATGGCTGAATTTACACAACTACACAAAAGATTGTTAGGTATGTCATTTTAAACCTAAAAAAACAAAGAAAAGCTAAGTCACAAATAACACTAAGGGAAAATCATAAACAACACAATAACAAGTGTATGTATACACACACGCACGTCTACACACACACACACACACACACATATATATATACACGTATTTTTTATATAACTCCTCCACAATATAGTATACAGAAACTGGCATAAAAAAATAATGTTAAAAAACTATGTGAACCTTGAACTCATTTACCTCGCAAACTCTGCTAGCTGCTTTGGGTCGCTAAGATCTAAACCAGGTATGCCGCCAGGAGGTAATTTTTTGCCAGTCATGTACTCTGTAAAGTCTGCGTCCGAGTCCCCTGCAAGTGAATCGTCGTCCACCTTGCCATCGTCTGTACCTGCACAAATATCTGGTAACTCTTCATAAAATCAAAGGCTTGGAATGCTTTGCACTCCATAAAATGTGTTTAGCTTCTCTCTTGTCTGGGTACTCAACAACAGATATAAACAAAGTTTCAAGAACAGTAATGCAGAGATCAGGTTGGATTCAATAGACAATAGGTCATATGACCGGAAGAACATAAAATCAATAGGTCATTTTGAAAATCAATAGGTCAAATATCACCTGTCCCGGGCTTTTTCAAACTTTAATAATGCACAAATAAAAGGAAAATGTAATACATTGGCCATTCTGGTCATTCATTGACTAGAAAAAAAAAGAAGTTAAGAATGTCATTGATTTCTGATAAGAAAATGCAATGTTCTGGTCTTCTGCGTTGACTAGAAAACATATACGACTGGCTCATTTACTGCTGTCAGGCGATTATGCCTTGCGGGAAGATGACGCAAGGACAACCCTTGGTTTTGCAGCCTTCCATGCACCGAGGGCATCTGCGGGTGCCACCTTGACAGAGAGCAGCTTGTTTTGTGTGAGGGGGTTCAGCCTGTTTCTGAGGGCTGTCAATTCGATTCTGTGCGCTGAACCCCCTCTCACAATCTGCTGTCTGTACAGGGCAACACAGGGCAAGCGCAGCCAGCTTGATCAAATTGGGAAAGTCCTCCCTGTGATGGGCTGCCATGAGAGCCCACAGAGGCCCGATTTCCCCGAAGCTCGCGAAAGGCAGCGATAAAGATTCGTTTCGGATTTCATTTCGTCACGGATCCGTATTTTAATAAACCAGTTTATAGTCATTTCCTGTAGGAGCAGACGACAAAGCGATCGTTAAAGAGAGAGAGAGAGAGAGAGAGAGAGAGAGAGATGGTTACTTTGATTGACCGACTGGTCATAAAAACAATAAGTCATGTGACCTGGCAACTTGAAAAACAATAGGTCATTTCAAAATTAAATGCGTCAATGACCGATGACCGATGTCGAACCTGATCCCTGGTAATGTCTGCTGAAGACAATACTTCTTAATAGGTATCTAAATTTTTCGTCTTTACCCTAAAATGCAAAGTCAAGAAATGAAGAATATGTTTCCCTCCTTTCAGCTTCTGTCAGTACTACTGGTGGTATAGTAGCATTAGCAGGCTGAAAAGACTTTTGAGTTAGTACAAAGCCAAGAGCAGTCTATTCAGTGTGTTTGATACAATGCATCAGACCCAACTAATGACTATACTGCAAACTATTAACATTGTGTTACAGTGTTGAAAAAAAACCCCTGTACAATACATTAGCAAAATACAGATATGCTTCAAATTCAATATTAAAACATGTGTGATACAACAGGCAGAAGTAAGTCGGATTCAATTCTTGGGAGTGTGTGCTACTGCCAGACAAGAGATAGATTAAATTATTAACCCCAAAAAGACCAAGAAAAAAGCAGTAGAAAGTGGCGTTGAGTCATAAATCAATATCCAGAACAATCAGACGAAAACTGAAATAATGATCTAGAGATGTACTATTCCAGATCAAATGTTTTGATATCTTCATTGATATTTGATGTCACTAAGTATGTTCATATTACACACTTTGGCACTTAACTTGACTTGAGGGGTTAAGAGTTTTTTCCCCCTGGTACTGCCTGGTGGGTAAAGGTCGGCTGTTCATGGAGACTGCCAATGTCTTCAGCTGGGCATTTGTGGAGTGGTGGTCAAACGAGAAAACCAGTACGTATCTACACTACAGATTCAAGTTCTATATTATGGACCTGGGTCATTAATCTTCATTTCACTAGAATCTGAGTGATGGTCTGGGTACTCTTTTTCGATCAGACAAAAAATAGAGGTTCAATAGCAATGAAAGGGTTGTTTCCAGCAAAAAAGATAAAAATCCACATTGACAGTGAAATAATCACATTTGGAAAAAGAAAAAAGAAAAAAAAAGCAATGTTGTATTCACTCTCTCCAGAGAGGGCATCTCAAAATTCACCCGGAGAAATCTGTTGAGACAAAAAATACAATACTTTTAATACTAACACATCAAAGCTCTCACTCATTTAATCGGCCAAAAATGTGCCAAGGACGAGAACAACTTACAGATTTGGAGGCTAAACAAAATGAACTATTCACAATCCAGAACAATGGTTTAATACAGACCAATTATACCCTTGTACTAACTGCCATGTGTGGAAGATTTATCATTCTTCAATGTTCAATCCAAATTTGATGATGTCAAAGTATTTCCAGAGCATATAATTTTTTTTATATTTTTTATAGTTTGCCATACACACATACAAACTAGAGGGTTATTACAGTCTTGCATTAATAATATGATTATACATGTGAGCCAATGGAAAGGCTTTATGAAGCCTGTTATTCTAATTTTGAAACATAAAAAACATTTGGCAATGAAAAATATTGAATGGAATGACCTCCCTTTGTACTGTCCAAAGTGTGTCATGTGGAGTCTATTGGGTGCTTTGAATGATGTAAATAATGCAAAGACATTTAAATCTAAAAACTATTTCCAGCTAAAACATAAAGCACACTAAATACTTGCTCATGACAAAAACAATGAGAGAGGTGAATATATATATTATAATAATTCAGGGATAGTGGAAAGACCCCAATACCATCCACACAGCCCCTTACTAAGCTTCGGGGGGGGGGGGGATTATTTTATTACTCTTTTTGTCACAACAGATTTTTCTGTGTGAAATTCAGGCTGCTCTCTCCAGGGAGTGTGTGTCACTACACTGAGAATGCCACATATTTTTTCTGTATTTTTTCATGCCTGCAATTTTATTTGTTTTTCTATCCAATAGGATTTTTCTACAGAATTTTGCCCGGGACAACTCTTTCGTTGCCATGGGTTCTTTTACGTGCGCTAAATGCATGCTGCACACAGGACCTCGGTTTATCGTCTCATCCGAATAACTAACTTCCAGACCACCACTCAAGCTCTAGTGGAGGGGGAGAAAATACTGGCGACAGCTGGTGTGATTTGAACTGTTGCGCTCAGATTCTCTTGCTTCATAGGTGGACGCGTTACCTCTAGGCCAATACTCTATGCCTAATAAATAGCATAATACATATACAAATCAACAGAAGCAAACATAAAAGACGTTATCTTACTGCCAACCCACTTCCAAACAAAATAATAAAGCACCCAAAACCATCATATTAAAAATTCTTCAAAGGAACAGAAAAACTCAACAGTACAAAATATGAATGCATCAAGAAATGTTCATATGCAGTGAAACAGTTGTACACCAAAAACAGTATTTTAAAACACATGTTCAGTAAACAGCAGAAGCAAGCTGTTTACCAGTCCATCCCCAAATTGCTTTTTGAAAGGAAAACAAAGGACAATGTGAAAGCGAAAGTACATATACTGCATTGTCACGTGTTTGGTATAGGTGGCCAATCCGGTGCGGTTGCTAAGATTTGTCAGCTCAAGAAAATCGCTCAAGGTCATTTTGGAAGGTCAACAAGAAAGACCGAATAATTTATGATATCGCCAATAAAATGCTCTAAAACGAACGCAAAATTTCTAAAACTAAGTTTAATCGAGCATAAAATACTGTAACCACCTCATAAACAGGTTGCAGCAGGCACAACGCTGCCAAATTAAGAACTTTCTGGAAGCCATCTTTATCCCACATGCGAGCAAACATGGCGGACAAGCGCCATTGCTACACCGCCATTATTGTTGTCACCGCCATGTTCCGATATGGCGGCGCCCATGCAACTCGTGATGGCTGACGATCTTTCAAAACAAATCTGAAAACAAACTTTAAGTCTTACAACAGACACAGGATGACTTACATGACGAACAGAAACCAATACACGAATATGGTAATGATACCGCAAACCACTACCTGACGTCATACTGGACTTGCGACACTTCTAACAATATTTTTGTGTTTTTTCGGTTGATACCTCAAGAAACAGACGTTTGTTTACTGTAAATGAAGCCGGTGTTTACATTACATGTATTCAACGTGTAAAACAAACATTTCCTTAAGAAATAAAATGTCTCAACGACTAACCTGACGCCCACATTGTCACAGAAAATTCGCCTTCTAGAGTCTTGATTTGAACTTGTTTTTGTTCCCATTTTTTGGCTGGGGTTGTATCCAGTCCCAAGTCACCGATTCCTTGTATCGCTGTCGCAGTGACCAGGTTTCTTGACTTTCCTCCTTTTTTCCTCCCTCCCTTCCCCTTTTTGGTAGGAACTGATTCTTCAGTGCAGATTTCGATTTCAGGAGCAGGAACAGGGATACTGTCCGCGTACACAAGATTTGGGTCTCCAACAACTTCTTCACGTGTTTGTAAGACTATTTCCTCAACTGCAGGCTCAGGTAAAGGCTGCAAAGCTATCATAGGTTGAACAGAAATTTCGTCTGTCTCAACAACAGCCTCTATAGGCATTTCAACTGGAATAGCTTCCACTTCCACCTCTGCAATTTCCACTTCGGAACCGATCACGGACGCCATTTTGCCTTGCCACTGCGTTGAGATAACAACCGCTTCCGCCAGTGACGTCACGTAGGAAACCCTCTCCCCTCCTCCCGCTCGCCCCCTTCTTCTCCAGCGCGAGTTGCCGGTCTTTGATAGCCGTCTGTACGTTGGCGAGGGTCTGCAGAACTTTCAGACTTGAAGACTTCGTCTGGTGATCGGATTAATCATTTCAGACAGTTGTGACTGGCCGCAACCGTTGTTCAAGAATGGGAGCTCATGTATCACGTTCAGACTTTGAATGGGTGTACACAGAAGAACCTCACGCAACCAGACGGAAGGAAATTCTAGGTATGGCCGTTGACTCATTATTACATAAATGATGCATGTCAGTTTGGTAATCGAGTCGCCAGAAGCACGAACAAATTACGTTACCAGTACAAGTCTGATGGCGGGGTGTTCAGACGATATTATACTTTTACTGTCTTATTTATGCATTTAAAAATGTTCTTTTCAGTTTGTTGTGTCGCTGCTTAAATAAAAAATTTAAACCTTATATGTCGACTTTGTGGGGGAGGTTGGGGGGAGGGGCAGCATTTGGATCGGTCTGTGTGTATATATATATATCAGGCATTTGCTTCTCAACCCTCACCCCATCCCACCCGTATTTCAATCAGCATGCTTCACAATTCATTCGGAATGCTTTAGTAGTAGTAGTAGTAGTATAGGGACTGGCAAGTCATCTGCCTAGACCTCTCGGTCTTTTTATGTCCCCATCTAATCTTCATCTTCACTTCTTTATTTTCTTCTTTTTTTGTTGTTGTTGTTGTTGGGCGGGGTACGCAAGTACATTTCTGAAAGAAACTTTGTTTTATTCATCATAATCAAAAATAATTTCTTTTGAAATGATGTTGGTGTCAAGGAGATTTTTGAACGTTTTAGTATTTTGTGCAAGTTTAACTTTGGTTGGTAGTGCATTCCATGTTTGTGTAATTCGGTTAACCAATGAATTTTTTCTAATGTTGGCGTTGCAGTGTTCTAAACAAATTTTCTTTACTGAGTTCCTTGTTCTATCATAGTCTGACATTCTAAAGATTTGTCTTGCATTTACATCATTTATGTTATTTAATATCTTATAAGTTTCAGTCATATCTCCTCTTACTCTTCTACTTTTTAGTGAGTGTAGATTTAAGTATGTAAGTCTTTGTTGATATCTCATATTCTTGCATTCTTTTAATAATTTCGTTGCTCTTCTTTGGGCCCTTTCTATTGCTATAGATTGTCTATTATTAGTATTAAGGTATGGGTGCCACACAATATTACCATATTCTACATGCGATCTAACTAATGCTTTATATAGATTGAGAAATATATCTTTATCTAAGTAATTGAAGGTTCTCTTAATTACACCAGTCATTTGATTGGCTTTATTTATTATCAGTATGTGTATCAAAGGACAGTTTATTGTCAAACATTATTCCTAGGTCTTTCTCACTATGGCATTTCTCAGTATTCTGTGTCGTGTTTTCTATTTTCATATGGTAATTGTTATTTGGATATTTTTTCGCTATGTGCATTACTTTACACTTTGAAACATTAAAATAAAGGTTCTATTTGTCAGACTATTCTTGTAGTGTATATAAATATATTATAAAAGATTAAAAATATCTTAAACACTATACATGATAGGCTCACTGGTCTATAATTACCTGGTTCTTGTTTTGACCCTTTCTTGTAAATAGGTGTCACCTCAGCCGTATTCCAGTTGTTTGGTATGGAAGCACTTTCAAGTGACTTATTATAGCTGATGCTCAATGGAATAGCCAACTCTTTGCTCAACTCTTTTAGGAGCCTTGAAGGTATTTGGTCTGGTCCTTGTGCTTTATATGGGTCTGAAGCTTTTAATTTATTTTCCACTGCCATAGGGGTGACCTTTAGATCACATACATTAATATTTCCCAATCTGGAGCTTTCTCCATTGTTAGGTAAATTCGTAACAGTCTCTTCATAAAAACACTTGCAAAGAAAGTATTTAAAGTTTATGCTTTTTCCTTATGTGTTTCTGCTAAACTACCATCTTTTTTCAGTACTCGTATTCCCGTTCTTAGCTTAGTTCTTTCCTGTACATACTTCCAAAACATTCTTGGGCTATATTTACAGTTTTTTTGTTATGTTTCTTTCATACTTTTTTAAAAAAATTTTAATTTAAAAAAAATTTTTATAGCTTTTTTTTTAATGAACTTACAGCACTTATTCCTTTCTGTTACATAACATAAATAGGAGTGACCTGTTTTTGTTCTTAAGAAACGCTTATACAGTTTATAATTCTTTTTGATGCTTCTCATTATTTTTCTTTTCATCCATAAAAGGGTTTTAATTTCTTTTCTTGTCTTGTCTACCAGTAATTTTAGGTGTAAATTTAATTTAATTTATCCATAGATTTAACTTTTAAGTATTAAATGAAATGAAATTAGCAGTTAAAAAAGTAAAAATTTGGTTGTGTATTGGGTATAACTTATCTTTTGTTTGCCATTCATGTTAGCACAAGTACATTTATATTATGAAGATGGCATTTAATGGTACACTTTGTAGTTTGTACACTTTGTCATGGTGCCGTGTCCAGTTTTTTAAACTTGGGATTGACTACCAAGATTTTATTTTCGTCCCCTGTGGATTTTTTATCCATTGTAACTGGCCCCCGTAAGCCGTGTCTTGTAATTTCTAAGTGCAGGTTTTACGACAATTTTAGAACATTTGTTTTATCTATATGCCTGGTTTTTACTTTCCGTGTTGCTCAAGTTGGTTATTTGTATTTTTTTTGTTTTGTATTTATTTTTATTGCAACAGATTTCTCTGTGTGAAATTCGGGCTCTCTCCCCAGGGAGAGCGCGTCGCTACACTACAGCACCACACATTTTTTTGTATTTTTTCCTGCATGCAGTTTGATTTGTTTTTCCTATCGAAGTGGATTTTTCTACAGAATTTTGCCAGGAACAACCCTTTTGTTGCCGTGGGTTCTTTTACGTGCGCTAAGTGCATGCTGCACACCGGACCTCGGTTTATCGTCTCATCTGAATGACCAGCGTCCAGACCACCACTCAAAAGTCTAGTGGAGGGGGAGAAAATATTGGCGGCTGAGCCACGATTCGAACCAGCGCACTGAGATCCTCTCGCTTCCCAGGCGGACGCGTTACCTCTAGGCCATCACTCCACTTGAGAGACAATTACTTTATTGAAAAAAAATCCCTGCTGAGCAATTGGAAATTTCTCCTTAGTTGAGTAGTGGTTTCTCTCTGATTCACAGTCAAGAGCAGGTAGCAAACCCGATGAGCACTTCTAAGTGCAAAACAGCTGTCGCTTGCTGTGCAAACCAACTTTCCTTTTGGAGACTGTACATTGGACCAATATAGGCAGATGAGAGCTTTTTTAAACCACCACCCTTCCCCAAACAAAAATACAGTTTTAAAGGTTAAAAGATTAACCAAGACTGGGGTTTTTTGTGTTCTTCATTACTGTATGAAATAACAAAGACATCTGGGCCTGGATTTAATATTTAATCTATAATCGCATAACATGCATCATC
>JAAQRG010271103.1:10000-11690 GCA_011634625.1 Babylonia areolata
CCTGTCTGTCTGTCTGTGTGTTCAGTCAAATCAGCCGATGTGTCCAGAGGAATCCGGCATGGTAAGACAACTGACAAGCAGCAGCGGCCCATTAGGCTACTGTCTGCAGTTAGGTATTTTCTCTGTGTAAGGGTTCTTCATAAAATAATTTTAACAGATTAAAAAAAAAGGGTTCTTCATTATCATTAGTTGTAGTAGTAGTAGTATTACCATCATGATCATCGTCATTAGTAGTAGTAGTAGTGTAGCAGTATCATCATCATCATCAGTAGTAGTAGCAGTAGTAGTAGCTGCATTATTAGCCTGCATTTCTTTTTATCTTAAAGCGTTGACATCTGCGAGAAATTCATCCCGTTTTATTTTTCTTTCCAAATTCCACACGCAAGCTTCATGCCAAATTGAAGGGAACAAGAGAAATGTACAAGTTCTTTTTTTTCTTTTTCTTTTTCTTCTTCTTTTTTTTCTTTTTTTTTTTTTTCTTTTTTTACGCCCAACACAGT
This sequence comes from Babylonia areolata, assembly GCA_011634625.1. Lineage (NCBI taxonomy): Eukaryota > Metazoa > Mollusca > Gastropoda > Neogastropoda > Buccinidae > Babylonia > Babylonia areolata. The sequence continues at coordinate 10,501 of JAAQRG010271103.1, forward strand.
TTCAGCGGGCTAATTAGGAGGACCCGAGCGTAGACTTTGCCCACAATGCTGAGAAGTGAGATGCCTCTGTAGTTGTTGCAGTCACTCCTTTCACCCTTGTTTTTGTAGAGGGTGATAATCTTGGCGTCCCTCATGTCCTGCGGTACAGCTCACTCATTCCAGCACTGACAGAGGACTGTGTGCAGAGGATGCAGAAGAGTAGTCTTGCAGTGTTTAATGAGGTCTGGGGGAATTCCATCACTGCCAGGTGCCTTGCCTGATGTCAGGCTGTTAATGGCCTTGCTGAGTTCGTCCTCAGTTGGCTCTGCGGCAAGTTCTTCCATGACCGGCATGCACTTGATGGCATCGAGGGCTGAGTTGGACACCATGTTTTCTGTGGAGTAGAGGTCGGAGTAGTGTTCCGCCCATCTCTCCATCTGCTGGCTAGGATCGTTGATTACTTCCCCAGTGGAGGATTTGAGGGGGGCAGTCTTGCTCTGTGTTGGTCCCAGCGCCTTCCTGATGCCATCATACATCCCTCGGATGTTGCCTCTTTCAGCAGCATTCTGTATCTCTTCGCTGAGCTCTGTCCAGTATTCATTTGCACATCGCCTGGCGTTAAACTGAATCTTACTCCTGGCGGCCCTGAGGATTTGCAGGTTTCTTCTCACTGGGTGACCGTTTGTTCTCAGTGAGTGCTGCGCGCTTGGTCTCAATACTGGGAGTCATTTCTGATGATTTGGCCTCAAACCAGTCGTGGGACTTCGCGGTTTTCTTCCCAAAGGTGGCCATAGCAATGCGGTGCATGGTGTCTCGTAGCGTTTCCCATCTTTCTGTGGCAGAGTCTCTGGGCTGCAATGCATCGAATTCTCTCTCAAAGGCCTCTGCCTCTGTTCTACAAGGTCTGGCTGAGACATCTTGCTGACGTCAATGCGAGAGTTCCCTTGTTTCTTTGAGCAGTGGAACTTCTTTGGTTGCAGTCTGATCTTGCAGCATACCACAGAATGGTCCGTGTCGCAGTCTGCACTGTGGTGAAGAGCGAGTGTGGAGAAGGTTTTTGATGGCAGCTCATCTTACTAGGATCAGATCCAGTTGGTGCCAATGTTTTGAGCGTGGGTGCCTCCATGAGACTTTGTGTTGGGGCTTCATCTTGAAGAAGGAGTTAGCGATGCACAGTTCATGGCAGGTACAAAACTCAAGTAGTCGCTGTC
>JAAQRG010271105.1:0-5000 GCA_011634625.1 Babylonia areolata
TGTCTGTCTCTCTCTCTCTCTCTCTCTCTCTCTCTCTCTCTCTCTCTCTCTCTCTCTTATTATCTCTGACTCGTTCTCTTTCTGTTTCTCTCTCTCTCTCTCTCTCTCTCTCTCTCTCTCTCTCTCTCTCTCTCTCTTTCCTTCTTTCTTTCTATGTCTCTGTCTCTTTCTATGTCTCTGTCTGTCTGTCTGTCTCTTTCTCTCTGCCCCCCCTCTCTCTTTCTTTCATACTGTGTGTGTCTCTGTCTGTCCCTCTCTCTGTCTCTATCTCTGTCTCTCTCTGTCTGTCTCTCTCTCTGTCTCTCCCTGTATTTCTGTCTTTCTGTGTGTCTGTCTGTGTGTCTGTCTCTGTCTCTGTCTCAGTCTCTGTGTGTGTGTGTGTGTGTGTGTGTGTGTGTGTGTGTGTGTGTGTGTGTGTGTGTGTGTGTGTGTGTGTGGAAGCGCTGAGCGGGCCGGGGATGGGGCCAGCATCATCGATTTATCGAACAGGGCTCCTGGCTTGTGGAGATGTGCATGAATGAACGAACGTCTCATCTCGCTGTGTGCTGTGTGGGACGGGTGGATAAGGTTGTCGTGACTTTCTCTCTGTTTCTGTCCATGTCTCTGTCTCTGACTCTCTCTCTCTCTCTCTCTCTCTCTCTCTGTCTCTGTCTGTCTCTGTCTATGTCTGTCTCTGTCTCTGTCGCTCTCTCTCTGTAACTCTCTGTCTGTCTGTCTGTCTGTCTCTCTCTCTCTCTCTCTCTCTCTCTCTCCCTCTCTCTCTCTCCGCCATCCGTTATGGAGTAAAAATATTGTTTTGTACATTTTCTGTAATCAGATGTATCCACTATCGTGTGTCCACCATTCTGTATCCACCATCCCCCTTGAAAGGAACTGAAGTCTAGGGTGGAGTGTGGTGTATGGTTTATTCATGGTTTCAAATTTCTGTTATTCAGACTATAGCAACAACTACATCAGTTGCTAGCAATAACAAAAACACTGAGAATAACAAACATCATCATCATCGTCCTCATCATCATCATCAGCAGCAGCAGCAGCAGCAGCATTACATTCACTGTTTACTTTTAAAACGGTTGTAAATAATTTGAGGGTAGTACAGTTTTGTTTCAATGAAAATCCGAGAGAAGAAATCAAGGAAACGGAAAAGACCAAATAAACACACACAAAAACCAACCAAAACCAACACAGCAATGCGAAACAGTATTAATGATGGGTGTGCATGATAAGTTGAAGTTTATTTCCAGCTACACACATACAGAATATGTCAGTAATACCGTACAGTTGCAGTTCACGGATAATAGAACAATACTCATCAGTTTTCAGTTTCAGTTTCAGTAGCTCAAGGAGGCGTCACAGCGTTCGGACAAATCCATATACGCTACACCACATCTGCCAAGCAGATGCCTGACCAGCAGCGTAACCCAACGCGCTTAGTCAGGCATTGAGAAAAAAAAGTAAATAAATAATAGATAAATACATTAAAAAAAAAAAGAACTACTACTACTACTACTACTACTAATATGTATAAGGCGCAAAAACTTGATGAAGTCAACTATAAGAGTACAAAAAAATAATAAAAAATAAAATAAAATAAATAAAATCAGAACCATTTGAGAGCTGAATCTTCGTAAACTTTACAGGAAAAGATTGACGAGTCATGTGTGGAAGGATGATCGAATATACGTTTTATGATTCATCCAGTTCGCTAAAGTGTCGGTATCAAAATTTTTGTATGCTTCAAATGACCTTTTATCATATCATTTATTGCTCCAATTCTCTTTTATTTAAACATGATTGTATTCACAGTGATGTGTTTCAACACACGCACAGTGTATGAAGTCGTGTTTGCTTCAACTCACTTTTATCTATGATACCTCCTGGTTGTTTTCATCGAGTTTGAGACGAAATCGTATCATTGTTTACGTTCTGATTGTAACTATAGCTCGTCCCTGTTCTTTCTGCGCTGCAAGACTGGGATCAATGCACAAAAAATAAACAGGATATTTAGTAGACTCCAAGAGGCCAGGATCGATTATAAGTTTGAAAGCGTTCCTTGTAATGGGGGTGGGGAGGTGGGGAGTAAATGTCAAAAAACAGGAAACAGCTGGGACTCATACAAAGAACCACAAACGCTTACTGGGCGGAATTTCTATGTGTGTGTGTGTGTGTGTGTGTGTGTGTGTGTGTGTGTGTGTGCATCCATCACGATAATTGCCAAGGGCTGGTGCCGTGGATGATCCGACGAGTGTTTGCATAAGCGTGGGTTGGGCGTATTGTGCAGAACCTTGACATTCACTGGGGGTCCGGGTAGCCTTGTGGCAGTCTCTCCCACTGACGTCACAGTTTGCAGACATGATTTATCGTCGGGATCTCTGATCTGCGCTCTGTCAGAGCAAAGACACCAGTACCTCATAGAGGGTTGTTAGTGTCTATGGGCCAGAGCTACTGTGAGGTTCTGAGACTGTTGTTGTTGTTGTTGTTATTGTTTTGGCGTTGTTGTTTTCATTTGGTGGGCTTCCGTTTGGTGAATTTTCAATGATTTTGTTTTGTTTTGTTTTTTGCTGTTTTTTGTTTTTTTTTGTTTTGTTTTGTTTTTGTTGTTGTTGTTGTTGTTTTCGGATCTCTCTATCTTTGAACTCACCGGACAAACTCAGTGTCATATCCGTCAAAATGGAATGATTTTCTCTGCAGTCACATGTTATATAGTGTGAAAGAAAACGTTCTAACACTCACAATTATTGACATTCTTTTTGTTTACTGTTCGCCAAATACTGTCTACACAGTGGTGAAATGAGTACTATTATTCATCGGTTGTACACGTTTATTGTCCATTAAAATTGGTATATGATATAGAACAGTATATTGCAGTGGGTATGGTAACAGCAGGCAATTCCAGCAGAACTGACAATTGTACTTGATTTTTGAGTAATATGAACGCCAGTACATTTACGGACAGTATATATATATATATATATCTTCTCCGGCGTCTTTCTAGTGATTTGGTGCGGGTCTCTTTCATTTTTGAAATTAATTTTTGCCATTGCTATCACTATTATTCTACGAACTATCGCACAGACTCATGCGTCAAATCCCCATGATGAAAGTAGATGACACATAATATTCACGCGCTTTTAAACAAATGGTTTGAATTCTGTGTAGTTCGTGTACAGACACGGATGCGCCTGTTTCTCTTTTACACACACGCAGGCACGCACGCAAGCACACACACACACACACACACACACACACACACACACACACACACACACACACACACACACACACACACACAAACACACACACAGAGAGAGAGAGGCAATCGCACCCAGTAAATGACAGCTGCAGAGAAAAAAGCTAAATCTCTGCACATTATGTTATCGGCCGTTCGTTCATCGTTTTCAAACCCCAATGTGTTGATTAAAAAAAAAAGAAAAAAATTCGATTTCATATATGTTGATGTTCCCCTGATATTCTTTTCCTTATAGTTTTCTTATTTTGTGAATGTATACTCACGGGGTTCTGATAGATAAAGAACTGGCGTAGAATACAAAGTTGTAGGAATCATGATGATATGGAGGATTGTCCGGAATGGTGGTGGTGCCATTTTTCCCTGTTTTCTCACCGGACAGAGCAACGCTTAGGACTCTCTCTGTCTCTGTGTCTGTCTCTGTCTGTCTGTCTCTGTCTGTCTGTCTCTTTCTCTCTGTCATTCTGTGTGTGTGTGTGTGTGTGTGTGTGTGTGTGTGTGTGTGTGTGTGTGTGTGTGCTGTCCGTCTGTCTCTCTGTTTCTCTCTGTCGGTCTGTCTCTCTCTCACTCTCTGTGTCTCTGTATATCTCTGTCTCTCTCTGTGTGTCTCTATCTGTCTGTCTGTCTGTCTGTCTCCCTCTCTCTCTCTCTCTTTCTCTCCCATATAATCCATCCAGATATCACCGACAGCCTTGTACATTCAAGTTGAGTTTGTTGATGTAAAACGGCAAAATGATGTGCGGAATTTGTCCATCTTCCTGCATAAAGCATTACATTTGGAGAAATTGCAAATTCATAATATGTTTTGTTATTATAAATATTGTTTCATGTGATTGGGGTTTTTTTCTTCATGTCTATTCAAACAAATGCGACGCAATAGATGTGTACCCCTTCATAGTGGCTATGGCCAAATGAATAAATTATCCGTATCCCTCTCTCTCTCTCTCTCTCTCTCTCTCTCTCTCTCTCTCTCTCTCTCTCTCTCTCTGTGACTCCAGCACAACGTTCTGCCGGACCTTCCCACCAGGCGCCACCAAGACAACCGTCACTCGGGACCACACCCCACACCCCATACGCCCCCACCCCCCACAGCCCCCTACCTTCACCCCTCCTCGACCCGCAACACACCCCAACCACCCACCATGGTTCCAAGGATGACGTCACATCTTGCATAATGGCGACACTGCTGGGAGTGCAGGGGAGGAGAGAGAGAGGAGAGGTCAGAGTTTGAGCGGCTTCACTGATGACATGTGTGACCCTCCAGACCGGGGCCGGGCGCTGGGAAAGTACGGGGAAGGTCAGAGGACCCATTAACACTTGTCGCCTTTTAGGGGACTTTACTCCAGGGAGTCATCAGTATCAATGTCCACCCCCAACGCTCACGCCCTCCCTTCCTCCCTCCCTCCGGCCCCCGCCCATCTCCTCTAACCCCCCCCCCCAAGAGTGGCAGCATGACACACCTACAGCATCGCTCCCATCTAGGCTGGCTGGGTAGCTCGCTACTATCAGACGCTTTCTTTGTCCAGCAAAAAAAGAAAACAGATAAATAAATAAATGAATAAATGAAAAAACAGCTTTTTTTCTTTCTTTCTGTCTTTCTTTCTTTCTTTCTTTCTTTATTTATTTATTTATTTATTTGCTGCCCCATCATCTGCACCGTTTCAGCGGCATTGTTCCCACCCCGCTCATTCCGAGTCCCCCAAACACAGCCACGCCTGTCACACTCCCAGCGTCGGCAGTCCGCAGGGAGCCA
>JAAQRG010271105.1:10000-12705 GCA_011634625.1 Babylonia areolata
GGCCACACACGCTGTGAACTTGTCAGCCTTTGGGATGTCAGCTCCAGCCAGCAATCATGTGCCTGACAACAAAACATATACCATCACACAACCCTCATTCGGTGAGTGAATGGACAGAAGGCAGCTTACACAGGACACACACACACACACACACACACACACACACACATGTCCACATCACGTTCATTCTCTCGCAAGGCAACCCAGCCATTCATCCGTTCACCTCGAACACAATGCCTGGGCAAAGGCGAACAGCCCGCTGTCTTTTCAGTCCCTTCATTAACAGATGAAAGGCCTCTCGTAGCACTGCCTTGCCTTTGAAGCGGAATTGCCACCTGCGGGATGCAGCTCAATCGGAGAGGAAGAGAGCGGGGAGATAGCAGAACGACTTATCGATTTCCCGGGGGGCTAAAGATAGATGACAACATGGAGGAACTTCCACGCTACGGGAACTATATTGTTGCTTGAAGCCCGCCGGTTTCTTAGGGGGCCGCTGCTTGCTTGGCTTGGCTTTTGTGTTTTGCTTCGTTCTGGCAGCGGCCGAAGCTGTCTTTTGTGTGCTCTGGGTTATTACTCGTTCCGTTTTTATTTTTCTACTGCTTCTTCTTCTTCTTCTTCTTCTTCTTCTTCCTGCAATGTCCATCAGCCGTTAGTCCGGCTATTATTGACATGTGGGAGGTGCGCAGCGTGGAGAGGGAGAGAGAAAAGAGGATGAAAATAGAAAAAAAAAGGAAAAGAATTTTGGCTGTAACGGTTAAGGCGCAGCTGCATGCGGAACTGCACTCAGGCCTTCAGGCCCAAGGGCCTGAAGCTGCAGGCCCGCAAATCGCCACTCCACCAGAGTGAATAGACAGAACAGGTAGAACGGGCAACAAACACATAATACGGATTTCGTTTTCTTCAGCTGCATTACATAAACGGCATGAAATATTAATATAACTTTTACGCTTGTATCTGAAACGATGACAGGCAATATCCGAAACGCCAAACCTGAGTTTAGATAATGCACTTCTAACATATCGGTTTATATCACTCGCCTGTTCTGACTCGTGTGCTGTCTTTCTTTGAGAGTCTGTCTATTTTGTTGTATATCTAGTTGGTGATGGTGGGATTCCCGTAGAGAGAGGGTGGAGGAGGGGGGCGGTGGATAGAGGTTGCTGCGGATGTGAGTAACTGGGAACGGTATAAATAGGTTTCATTAATTCTGCGTTGGGGGACTTGAAAATATCGCTGTATCCACAACAGCTGAAGGAAACTGAATATTTGATACGCACACATTCACACGAATGGCAAGCCTTCATTCACACATGCGTGTGTGCGTGCATACTCAACGCGTACACACATACTTTGGCTATACTGTACAAACACAGACTTGCGCATGACATGCGCACACAGCGAAAGAGAGAGAGAAAGAGAGAGGGAGAGAAAGAGACAGAGAGAGGGAGAGAGAGAGAGACCAGATATGAGAATCATTATGTTGACTTGTGGTGATGGCTTAAGACAGTTGCTATTAACAAGAAAGAAAGACATTACGCGCTTGTACATAATATGTTATATTTTTTATATGGCAGGGTGTTTTCCAGCGAACAGGTGCCCTGTGATCATCCGGAAATCAAATAGCAATCTATCTATATCAAAGTATGAAAGTACTTTTCTTTTTTTTAATGAATTTGCCCATCAGGAAACTGATATAAAACGAACAAAAGCATGATTTTTACAGGACTTTTAAAACACACTTGAAAAGTACGAACGTGACTGGTCAACCAACACATAGAATAAGAGCAATGAAATAAAAGCCAGCACATAAATTAATCAGTGGGGAGGAAGACAGAGAGAAAGGGCAGAAACAAATAAATACAATCCTTTTACCCTTTAAAGGCACAAGCGGCGAAATTGTACTGCTGTGACGCTATATCGCTCCCAAAGATACCCCCACCCCCCCACCCCACCCCTCACAAAAAAAGTAGGAAAGCAACCCTCACACCAGCGAATTGGAATCAACATGCAAACATGCATGGACGAGCGATTTAGCTTCGGTAACTAACGCTAAAACAAACGCGCACACTGAAAGGTTAGGGTGACTCGCCCGTCGACAACCACAACAAGAGAGTTAAAAGGAATTCTCGCGAAGAAATAATCATTCTCCACGCACGCTCGCCAATAATGATCGTTCTAATGCTGCCTGGTCAGAATGACATTGAAACCGATCGGCTTTCACGGCATGCAAGTTGTTTCTGCCTGTCAGGAACTCGGCTTTCGTTGTTGTCAGTGGATCGTGTGCTTTATAAACCTTCGCTTTATTGCGGTATACGACTGAGATTTGTTCCTCCCTCTCTCTCTCTCTCTCTCTCTCTCTCTCTCTCTCTCTCTATCTATCTATCTATCTATCTCGATATATATATATATATATTTGTAGACATCTCTTTCTCTCTCTCGCTCTCTCTCTCATTTTTTTTAGATATTATTTTGCTTTATATTTACAAAGAACATTAAAACAATGCAGTGCTTATGTAACGTAATCTTTGTATTAATATGCGACTTTATATCAATTCCATGTTTACCCCCTTCTAAGGGTATATGGCCTATATGAATAAAACGTGTACGTCTCTCTCTCTCTCTCTCTCTCTCTCTCTCTCTCTCTCTCCAGTCTAATATCATCATCTTAGATTAACATACTATAAAAAAATAAACCAACCATCGCTCTC
>JAAQRG010271131.1:0-2500 GCA_011634625.1 Babylonia areolata
AGGGACAGCGCGTCGCTACACCGAGAGCGCCATCCACTTTTTGTGGGTTTTTTTTTCTGTCTGCAATTTTATTTGTTTTCCTATCGGAAAGGATTTTTCTTCAGATTTTTGCCAGGTACTACCCTTTTGTTGCTGTGGGTTCTTTTACGTGCGCTAAGTGCTTGCTGCACACGGGACCTCGGTTTATCGTCTCATCCGAATGAGACAGTGAGCTGCCAACCAGAGTCATGGACACTGACATCTCTTTTACCGTCACGCTACACTGTTTTGAAGCGCTGGACGAGACTGTTTTGACAGAGTCGTGGGAGTGGACTTCCGTTCAGTTTCAGTGGCTGACATGAGGTGAGACAGTGCAAGACGAGACCTCTGTTCTTAGCTTTCTGTGTGGGACAGCCAACAACAGTACAGGTGGACCCTCCAGTCGTGATAGAAATTAACATAGGAAGAGACGGTCGTCCATTTCGAAGCCTCCCGGACGCTGCCCAAAGCCGCTGTTAGCCCGCAATTTCTCGCAGTCCCACGATTTCTCTCACTTTGAGTTCAGTTATCTTTCGAAGAAATGCAGAACTTGCTCGGTACTAACAAAGCTAAAGCAGTGACTGAGTACAATATTTTACTCAACTCGATTCCAAAATGATTGTGGGTCCGATGGATCCAAACAGGAGAAGCAGAGGAAGGTACATGGGGAGGCGAGGCAAGTCGGTACAACACCTAACCGAAATGTATAAAGAAAAGGTTATCGGGATAAAGAACTGTAGTGACTACGTGCATCTCAATTTTGGTCAAGAAAAATTAATGTGGACGTTGATAGGTCAGTGTGGTCCAGAGCAAAAGAAGTTACAAAAGGAACGAGATTATTAGTCTTCAATATTTGCCCTTCAAATATTATTCAAAGCACGATGAAAATCAAAGAAAGCAGTAAATGTTCTTATTGAAGGGACACATTCAATTTTATTGAATACTTTTTTTCTATGTCCGATTGTACGAAGCTTCTGAAGTTCATATATTGAAGAATATTTATACAAAAACAGACCTTAGGGAAAACCAACAGCTCCTGCTTTGTTTGGTGTTCCAAAGGCGGATCTATTATCGGAAAATAACAAATATATGAACCTGATATTCACTGGTAAAATGTGTGTATAAGTATTTACAAAAAAATAAAAAAATAAAAAAATAAAATAAAATTAAAAATAAAAATAAAAAAGAAGAAGAATCTTCTGCCTCCTTACAATTCTTATTCGAGAAAGAATGTGAACTCAGAAGGTCTTTGGTTTGAAACCTCAAAGTACCAAACTGCATTTCCACCTTTGACTGCCTCACTCGTCAATAGCCAGGAATGCAGTGTTAAAGCAGCACGCAGACACACGGAATCGTGGAGAGACTGACAGAGAGGCACACATTCACACATTCAACATGCACACTGGAGCATGTAAAAACCTGGACAGTGTGAACAATTATAAACCAGTAAGAAGGGGGGAGGGTATGTCTATCAATATGAGAACACACAGAGAATTGTGGAAGGTTCATGGTTCATGAACGTGAGAAGCGGCAGTGAAGAAACGTTGTAAATAAACGTGACAGAAATTATTACATCACAACAAACATCAAAACATATTTGGTCCCGTTTTCACGCTCGCTGCGCGAGAGAACAGCATGGTCCCGCTCCTGTTTCTGTCATATTATAATAGATATGTAAAATGTTGAATCATTTCGATGTTATTCCCAACATTCATTCGAATATACAGAAATGTCGATTTCTAATTAATACTAACAATCAACATTATGATAGGAATGATAATAATCCAAAAAATAATAATAATAATATCATTTATTTTCAGTCTAATATCATCATCTCAGATGAACAGACTATAGCTAAATAAACGAAACGAACGATTCCCAACATTCCTCGAGAAAGATGGAGTCAATCTTAATTAACTTTTTTTCTGTTTGAGTTATGCGCATTGCTAAAATATTGTTGTTTACTATTGATTCCGATGCTGAATTTGAGGTGATCCGTCTGACGTGAAATACAATAGATAGTCAGTTTCAGTGTCCTCACTGTCGATGTCTTCACTAACGCCATTGTCATTACCATGATCGTCGTTGTCGTTGTCCCCCTCTTTCCCTGTTCTTTTTCTCTCTCTCGTTTTCCTCTGATATTTATGTCAGGGAAAAGACAAGAAACCAACTCCGTGATTACTGGACAGGAAGTCCAACGCCTGATGATTCCGACACGATGCCTCCTATCGAAGATAACAACTGTAAGGGCTCTCTACTCACTCTTCTCGACTTGTCAGCCGCCTTCGACACAATAGACTATTCTACCCTTCGCTCCCGTCTTCCTTGTTCATTTTGTAACAATGGCACAGCTCTCAGCTGGTTCAAATCATTTCTCACTGACCGATTCCAGTCTGTCGTAATTGATAATTGCCAGTCTGACCCTGTTGAAATCGAACACGGAGCCCCACAGAGATCTCTTTTAAACTCCGTGCTCTTAATA
>JAAQRG010271131.1:7500-12696 GCA_011634625.1 Babylonia areolata
ACTTGTTTATACATCATTATTAACTATTAATCAACACAGCTGATCATACCAGTTCTAAAGTACAGACATCCAGCTGAACTAATGCATGGTCTGTATCAGTGCTGAAGTTTAAGAAGGTTGAAAGGAAACAACAGTCTTAAATAGAGCATTAAATGTACCCCTGGTAGTGTTATTTTTGATTAGGTTCTTCTCTTCCTCTCTCTCTCTCTCTCTCTCTCTCTGTTTCTCATTCTCTCTCTCTCTCTGTTTCTCATTCTCTCTCTCCTCCTCCTCCTCGAGAGAGAGAGAGAGAGAGAGAGAGAGAGAGAGAGAGAGAGAGAGAGAGAATAGAAACAGACAGACAGACAGACAGAGAGAAGAGAGAGAGAGAGAATAGAAACAGACAGACAGACAGACAGAGAGAAGAGAGAGAGAGAGAATAGAAACAGACAGACAGAGAGATTGTCCAGTATTTTCCGGATGCTGGGACACCGTCCTTGGAGTCCTATAACTTGAAGGCATAAACACAGTGCTACCTCCGACATTTATACATTCTTGACCATCAACTGCAACAAGCTGCCAGATTCAGCGCAGGGTCGCTTCCAAAGTTCAGCCCAGTGGGCGGCGTTGATGTGCACGTTTTGTCACCGTGTACTTGTTGCAGGGCAGATACACACTGGTTGATGTTGAATTCAGATCTTTATCCAATGTTGAATTCTATTGTATGCTTGATATTCGGCCTCCTTCTTTCGGTAATACTAATAATGATATTAATAATCATCACCATCATCATAATCATAATAATGACAGTATTTATATAGCGCTGAATCTTGTGCAGAGAAAAATCAAAGCGCTTTCACACCATTCACACGCATGCATAACTCAAAGACTGAGACTTGAAAGAGCTGAGTGCGGAGACCTGACGAAGCGATACAGGAGAAGGTGCAAATATAGGACTTCGCTTGAAAGTATTAGATGTGTATTCCTTATGAGAAGTGTGAATTAAAGTCATGAGATTATATTGGTAAAGTATGAGAAATCGAAAGTGCAACACTCCCATGTTGAAATGTGTTTGCGGTGACGTGTTGAGTTGACAACGAAAGACAGTCGGAATTTTGTCCAATCACAGAACGCCACGGACGCTTCTTCGCTAAACCGGCGTATGTCTGTGTATCGGAAGCACAACTTTCACCTTCGAACCGGTATCTCAAAGAACGTATTTCTCGGTATTGAGGTGAGTATAACTAGGTTAAACAGAAGAATCCGTAGATACACTTCTATGTCGCCACATTAAATGTTACTTTTTAATTTGATTTTCCATGTAGATGATTGTTTGGAGATGTCTTCACATGGTTTCGCTGATTATTTCCCTTGATCTGTGCTGTCTGCTTCAGTTCTCAACAGGACCGTCTTGGAACACGTCTCAGTCTCAGGCAGTAGTACGTATCAAACTGACAGTACAGAAATTGTGTTGTAAAGAAAGGGCTCTTGTTATGAATAAACATTTGTACTTTTGGAAAACAAAGATAGATTAATTCTCTCTCTCTCTCTCTCTCTCTCTCTCTCTCTCCCCCCCCTCTCTCTCTCCCTCCTGCTGATGATTTAACGAGAAGGGAACACAGAGGCTTTACAAAATAAGATTTATGTGAAATGAAGTTATTGTGTGAATATTTGTGTTTAGTACAAGAAATGTTCAGACTGAATTTGAACAGAATGGCTAAAACAGAAATGTTCACACATCCTGAGTCAGAATAGACTCCAACACAAGCAGTTAAGGAAACAACTTTTTTCCATTTTACTTTCAGATTGATTCAGCATGCAGTGGTGTGGGCCTCCAAACTTAGTGTTGCTTTGTGCAGCTGGCCTCAGCTTGTTGCTGCAGACAGCACTGGGTGAGCAGTGCAAAATATTTTTGCTAAATGAAATGTTTTGTTATGGTGGTCCAGAATTTGGGACATTTTTTGTTTTGTTTAACAGTATATTTGTAATGATGAATGTTGATGGGGATGATGAATGAATAGTAATGATTTTAATGTTATATTCATGTCCTGTGATTTCAGATGAATTCTAACTGATTTCAAAAGCAATAATATATGCAGTTGATTTAAAATGATCAAAATTAATATTAATTTCAGGCAAATTTATCCAAGTGGCTCTGAAGATTGTCAATAATGATTTCTGTTTTATTACAAGTTATTGAGATAATGATTCAGAATGATAGTCATTTGTGGTTGTTTAAAGTGATTATGAAAATGGTCATGGTTTCTGGTTAATTTAATGTGCTTGTGAAGTGGATAATGTTTTCACAATTTCAGTTTATATTTAGTATTATTGAGAGAAGAAAAAGTAAGATGGTGATTATTTCAGATTAATAAGTTAAAAAATCATTGTGAATATACATTAATAACGTCAGGTTCTTCAGGTTGATTTAAACTATTAGAGTGGTGAAGTCTTTAGCTAATCATAACAATTTCAGATTAATTTGAAATGACTGGAGGTGTTAATGGTTTCAAATTAATTCAGCCTAATCATTCAAAATGATTAGAAGATAATGATGATTTGATCATAATTATAACAGCAACATCAACAGAACAACAACAACAACGATAGTAGTAATGATAATTGTGATTATGGTAAAGATGATGACCATGATAATGATGATGATGATAAAGATAAAAATCATGATGGATCATTTTTCTTTCAGGACAGCGAGCACTGATGTCAGTAGACCTTGGAGGAGAGTTCATGAAAATTGCCATAGTCAAGGTAGGCCAGTGAATGAATCAAACATTATAAGACAATCCCATTGTTTATATTGTGACTCTCTCTACAGAAAGAGAGACATTGAGAGAGTGAGAGTATGTATGTGTGTGAGTAAGGAAAGTGTGTGTGTGTGTGTGTGTGTGTGTGTGTGTGTGTGTGTTGTGAGTGTGTGCATGTATGTGTTTGTGTGCATGCTTGAAAGCGTCCATTTGTGTGTGTGTGTGTGTGTGTGTGTGTGTGTGCTTGTGCGTGTGTGTACATGTGTACATATTTGTAAAAGTGGTATATACAAAAAAGATGTGTGTGTATTGTCAAGGTAAACTAGTAAAACTGTAAATAAATCATACATTAGAAGTAAACAGTATTATTTGTGTGTGTGTGTCTGTGTGAGAGAGAGGGAGAAAGAGAGAGAGAGAGAGAACACAATGGGTGCATGTTTGTGTGTGTGTTTTATCTTCAGCTTAACGTCTATTCGCTATAAGTGTTTTTAGACGGAAAGGAGTAAAGAAGTGGATAAAGGAAAGGGAATGCATGTGAATATTAGTGTAAAAAAAGTATTCATGTTATGTATCAGAGGAAAAGTATATTATAAGAAAAGGTCTAAAGAGATTGTGGTGTGCATTGAATGAGGTGTCGTGGGAAGGAGAATATGTATATGCATATCAACAAGTATTAACCTACAACAATGTAAATATAAATAACAACATTAATTATAACACATCAAAGGAGGATACCAACTGAACTGGAGTTTAGAATTTCTGAAAACAATCTAAGCAGTGAATAATCATTCAAAACTTTTCAGTGGCTAATGAAATATTGGAAGAAAAGTCATCAACTACATCTTTAGGAATTAACTGTCTTATGCTCAGACAATGAATGAGTAGATGACTTGCAGTTATTTGCTTACCGCATATACATTTTATATTTTTAGAAAATTTTGTATGAAAGGCATTTAAACAAATTCTATACATTAGACTTCTAATTTGTCTTGAATGTGCTGCTGGTGTCAAATTTAGAAAATGTTTGGGATTAGCTGCATTGTGTGTGTGCGTATGTGTGTGTGTATGTACTCGCATGTGTAATTTGTGTGTTTGTGTGGGGTTGGGGGTGGGGGAGGGGATATGATAACAGTGTATCACTATTTGAGTCTTTGACTGTCATGAATCATCGGTGGGAACTATGTTTTCTTTCAGCCAGGCGTGCCCATGGAGATTGTCCTCAATAAGTAAGTGAGGGTTAAGGTTTCCAATTTGCTGTGGTGGCTGTTGTGCTGTTGTAATGTTGAGGTTGGAGGGATTAGTGTTGTTGTTTACACTGTTTTGATAGTATAATTGTATTGTTTCATTTTTTTGTCACCACTGTGCAGCACCCTTTTTTTCTATTTTCTGTATGCAAGGGTGTTTGTTTCACTATCAACATGGATTTCTCCTACTGAATTTTGCTAGAGACAACCCCTTTTGCTGCCATGGGTTCTTTTACATGCATTACGTGCATGCTGCACACAAGACCTGGGTTTATTGTCTCATTCTAAAGACTAGCACCTAGACCACCACTCAAGGCCTTTTAGAGTGGGAGGTAAAAATCCTGGAAGGTGTGGGCTTCACATTCAGACTTATGGACACTTGCTTCCTTGCACATTACCATTAGGCATTATGAAACGAAATCTTATCCATTGTGTTGATTTATTTGTTTGTATGTTTGTTCTTTTTTTCTGTTTATCTATTTATATATTCATATCTATTTATTTGTTTATTTTTATTTACTTATCTATTTATAAAACTATGTATGTATGTATGTATGTATGTATCTTTTTATTCTTTGTATGTCTATCTCTCAAGTTCAGTATATCTACATACCTATGCTTGGCTCGGAATACCCACCCTTCCAATTGTGTATTCTTTTATGTGAACTGCCATATATTTAGATTTTATGTTTTGTCCTGCCTTATAGTTATGTGTGATTGTTTAACTGAATATTTTAATGTAACATGTGTTGTAATTTGCGTTTTTATCATTTTATATATACATTGTTTACTTCCCCTTTATTTGATGTTTCAAGCAGCCTGGATGCACAGCATAACAGGGTTCGTCACTAACGGGAGCGCTGAGCGGAACGCTCTGAAAAAACAAATTGCGCTCTGGAAAATTCCTTGACTCAGAGCGCTTGCGCTCTTGATTTTGAAAAGACATAAGCATACACTACTGTATCTAAATTGTTATTCCATTGTCCATCACAAACAAGAGTCAAAAGCGCAATCGTTTTGCATTTACCGAAGTTTGAAAGCCGTCTGTTTACGTTTTGTTAGTTCAACCGGAAGTAGGCCTAGTGAATCAGGGGAGGCTATGCAAAAGAGCGCTCTTCAGACTTGAAGAGTAGAAAAGTGGAGCACACGATCGATTTCGCGGCAGTGCAAAATCAAAATACTGAAATATTTGATCCCAAAAAGGAAGGCTG
>JAAQRG010271134.1:0-12684 GCA_011634625.1 Babylonia areolata
ATCAGACCATTTGCCGTTAAAAAAACCCAAAAAAACCAAAAAAACAAACAAACAAACAAACAAACAATAGCTTTGAAATATTTTGAACTGTCTCCGGGCATGATGCTATTTTCGCTGTTGTTGGTTTTTTGTTGTTGTTTTGTTGTTTGTTGTTGTTGTTGTTGTTTTGTCATATTGATGTCTTTTCTTCTACTCTTCTGATAATAACAGCACTGTTGGTGGCACAGCTAGCAGCAACAGGCCTAGTGGACTGGTAGAATTCATGGTAACGATAACGATGGTAGTTGTAGTAGTAGTTGTAGTAGTAGTAGTAGCAGCAGCAGCAGCAGCAGCAGCAGTAGTAGTAGAAGTAGTAGTAGCAGTAGTAGTAGTAGTAGTAGAAGTAGTGACACAGCTAGTTCGTCAATCGGACACACGATCAGATCCAGGGTGAACATCATGTGTGTGTGTGTGTGTGTGTGTGTGTGTGTGTGTGTGTGTGTGTGTGCGTGTGTGTGTGTGTGTGTGTGTGTGTGTGTGTTTGTGTATGTGTGCGTGCGTGTGTGTGTGTGTGTGTGTGCATGTGTGTGTGTGTGTGTGTGTGAGTGTGCGTGTTTGTGTATGTATATGTGTGTGTGTGTGCGTGTGTGCATGCGTGTGTGTGTGTGTGTGTGTGTGTGTGTGTGTTTATATTCTAAACCATAGGCCTTTAATCCTAGTAAGACCTCAGTACATAGTGGCATTTATAGTGCATGAGTCACAACATAACTAAATGCTTATTTTTCTATATGTACAGTTGAATTCTCATTTTCTGATATTGTTGTTGTTATTGTTGTGGTTGTTGTTTTCAGTCTATTTACCAATTCGTCGTCATTGTACCACTATGATCATTTGTTTACAACGATTACCAATTATGCTTATATAGACACAAACACAGTTTCCGTCGTTGTGGCGACGGTAATGATGATAAAAGAAATCAGTAGCATAGCTGCTAGAAGCAAAAGCAGTATCACCATCGCTGATCAAGTGTTGTTGCTTATCAGTCATGAAAAAACAACAACAAACAAACAAACAAAAACAAAACAAAAAAACACGGAACAGTCAAAACAGAAAAGAAGTAACTTTTGAAAAAAAACATCATTTTTGATATTTTAGAAGTACATTTATGTGCCTCATGTTATTTATTGATTATTTCTTTCTTTCTTTATTCATTTATTCATCCTGTTTATTTATTCATTCATTTATTTATCTATCCTTTCATTCATTCAATCATTCATTCATTTATTAATTGATTTATTTATTCATTCATTCATTCATTTTTTTTTTTTTATACATTTCTCATTGAGATCATATATTCATGTGGTTATCTTTCTATTAATCTAATAATTCACTCATCCATTCTTTCCTTTTTTTCCCTCCCCCCCCCCCCTCTTTTTTTTTTTTAATTTTATTTTTTTAGATATAACTTTTCCCCCCAAAACAAAAGCATTTCCAGTTAAACCGAACACATAACTTACCACTTCAGTCAGCTCAGTTGCCGCCGACGTCCTTCAGAACAAATTTGTCGACCTAAAATAAAATAAATTACTGTAATCAAAATCCTTTGACAAATCCGTGTAAGTGTTATAAACTCGTTTCAAATCCTAACCAAAAACTCAACTCGGGAACTCTCATACAATTTTTTTGTTTTCTCCCCGCCTCCGTCCGGATGGCAAGCAACAACAACAGTGGCGGTGGCAGATAACGAAGCCCAGCCCCCCTCCCCCTGCTAGTGTCGTAAGGAATACATTGCTCTGCTGCCAGTGCCAGCCTTTTCACGCCTCCCAAGAACTGGCCCTGAGGATGTCTCAATTTGTGAGGCGAAGCCAAAGTGTTACTGTCACAGCTTTGTCTTGCCACGCGAGGCCGGACCCGGCCCTCCCCCCCTACCCCCCTCTCGGACAAACTGACGAAACTGTCCGGACGCTGGCGGGAAGTGCCGACTCTCTACGGAGTTAGGCGACAAGTGCCGAGTTAATCACTCAGCGCAGCTATTTTGCTTCAACGCCTTCTTCCCCGGTCTTTTTTTTTTTTTTTTTTTTTTAAATCTCCCCCTCTTGGCTTGCTTTCCACTGAGCTGCGCGCGTGGCGCTCTTGTGTGTCTCTTTGTGGACACTGTTCTCCGCCCCCCACCCCCACCCCCCACCCTCTGTTTTGCCCACAACCAAGATCTCTCCACCCCCCCCCCTTCCCCACTCTTTCTTCCCGGCGCCCTTCCCTATCCTCCTCTCTATCCCCTCCCTCCCCCATTCCCCCCCACCGCCCCTCTCTTCTGGCACTCCCCCGGCTCCCGTTATCATTCAAGAGTGGAATTCTGTGTCTCTTCCCCCGACCTCCTCCAAGTCCAGTATAATCCTCTACTATACTACCCCTCACCCCCCACCCTGCAGTCCACGCCTGCCTGCACCCTCCCGCCTCATCTTCCTTCCGCCCTCTCTACCCGTTCCACTCCTCCCCCCCCACCCCCCCACCACCACCCCCCACCCCGCCATCCCCACCCCCTTTCCTCGGTCAGTTTCTGCAGCGACTCCACCCTCGTAACGATTCGTTCGTTCGCTTGCCCCCTCCCCTCCCTTTTCTTCTTTCTCTTTATCCTCACCAAGTGTTCCTCTTGTTCTTGGCCCGCCACCACGACTTTTCACGAGCGATGGCTTTTCCACTGCTTGGGCCATTTCGGCTGGAGAACCGACGAGCTATCGCCCCGTAATTAATCGAATAAGCGCGATTTGCCGATACGCTAATTATCTGCTCAAACATTTAGCCAAAGGGGGGAGGGACGGGGGTGAGGGGAGGCGTGGGGGCTGGGGGTCAATAAAAGCTGCGATTGGCTGCTTTGGTCTGACAAGGGGAGGAGGGGGGGGAACGGGTGAGAAAGGGGCGGAGCTTCTTATGCAAAGTAGCCGTGGCGCAAGGGATTGGCTTGGCACGTGCCAACGGTAATCATACCGACTTCTTGGGGGCAAGGGGGAGGTAAGGGAAGGCGCTTGATTTTTCCGGGGCAGTGAATGCGTAATGACACTAGGGAGGGTTAAAGGAAACAGGGGGAGGGGGATGGTAGTGGTGGTGGTCGGTGGGGTGGTTGGGAGGGGGGGGCGGGGAGGAGGGGGTGAAATGAACCTGATTCCGGTTGCTTTGTGTCGAGAAAAATTCGTTCGTCAGTATTGCTTGTTACATTTGTACTGTTACATCTGCACTGTCACATTTCTGTCACATTTGTACTGTTACATCTGCACTGTCACATTTCTGTCACATTTGTACTGTTACATCTGTATTGTCACATTTCTGCCACATTTGTACTGTTACATCTGCACTGTCACATTTCTGTCACATTTGTACTGTTACATCTGCACTGTCACATTTCTGTCACATTTGTACTGTTACATCTGCACTGTCACATTTCTGTCACATTTGTACTGTTACATCTGTATTGTCACATTTCTGCCACATTTGTACTGTTACATCTGCACTGTCACATTTCTGTCACATTTGTACCGTTACATCTGTATTGTCACATTTCTGCCACATTTGTACTGTTACATTTGTCACATTTGTGCTGTTACATCTGTACTGTCACATCTGTACTGTCACATCTGTACTGTTACATCTGTATTGTCACATTTCTCCCACATTTGTACTGTTACATTTGTCACATCAGTACTGTCACATCTGTACTGTCACATATGTAGTTACATTTGTACTGTTACATCTTTTCTGTCACATTTGTACTGTTACATCAGTACTGTCACATTAGTACTGTCACATCAGTACTTTCAGATCTGTACTGTCACATATGTAGTTACATTTGTACTGTTACATCTGTACTGTCACATTAGTACTGTCACATCTGTACTGTCACATATGTAGTTACATTTGTACTGTTACATCAGTACTGTCACATTAGTACTGTCACATTAGTACTGTCACATCTGTACTGTCACATATGTAGTTACATTTGTACTGTCACATCTGTACTGTTACATCAGTACTGTCACATTAGTACTGTCACATCTGTACTGTCACATCTGTACTGTTACATCAGTACTGTCACATCTGTACTGTTACATCAGTACTGTCACATTAGTACTGTCACATCTGTACTGTCACATTTCTGTCACATTTCTGTTTACCTCCACTGTCTTATATGTCACATTTGTACTGACATCTGTACCGTTACATGTCTGTTACATCTGGTCTGTGTTATCTGTGTTATCAGGGTACTGTCACATCTGCTCTGTGACATATGTACTGTTGCATCTGTACTGTGACATTTCTATCACATTTCTTTTTATGTCTACTGTCTTATATACATGTCACATTTGTACTTGAAACATCGATACCTGTACTATCACATCTGCACTTTTGTACTTGAAACATCGATATCTGTACTATCACATCTGTACTTTTGTACTTGAAACATCGATATCTGTACTATCACATCTGTACCTATGTATGTCTGATGATGGTGGTGGTGGTGGTTACAGGTGGTTGGCATTGTCTCACACCTGTAGGAGTAGGAGGGGGAAGAGGATTGTGATGATGATGATGATGGTTACAGGTGGTGGGTACTGTGTCACACCTGTGGGATAATGATGATGAGGATGATGATGATGGTTACAGGTGGTGGGTATTGTGTCACACCTGTGGGATAATGATGATGAGGATGATGATGATGGTTACAGGTGGTGGGTACTGTGTCACACCTGTAGAATGATGATGATGATGATGATGATAACAGTTACAGGTGGTGGGTACTGTGTCCCACCTGTGGGATAATGATGATGAGGATGATGATGATGATGATAACAGTTACAGGTGGTGGGTATTGTGTCACACCTGTAGGATAATGATGATGATGATGATGATGATGATAACAGTTACAGGTGGTGGGTATTGTGTCACACCTGTAGGATAATGATGATGGTGATGATGATGATAACAGTTACAGGTGGTGGGCATTGTGTCACACCTGTAGGATAATGATGATGATGATGATGATGATGATAACAGTTACAGGTGGTGGGTATTGTGTCACACCTGTAGGATAATGATGATGGTGATGATGATGATAACAGTTACAGGTGGTGGGCATTGTGTCACACCTGTAGGATAATGATGATGATGATGATGATGATGATAACAGTTACAGGTGGTGGGCATTGTGTCACACCTGTAGGATAATGATGATGATGATGATGATGATGATGATAACAGTTACAGGTGGTGGGCATTGTGTCACACCTGTAGGATGATGATGATGATGATGATGATGATGATGATAACAGTTACAGGTGGTGGGTACTGTGTCACACCTGTAGGATAATGATGATGATGATGATGATGATAACAGTTACAGGTGGTGGGCATTGTGTCACACCTGTAGGATAATGATGATGATGATGATGATGATGATAACAGTTACAGGTGGTGGGTATTGTGTCACACCTGTAGGATAATGATGATGAAGATGATAACAGTTACAGGTGGTGGGTACTGTGTCACACCTGTGGGATAATGATGATGATGATGTTGATGATAACAGTTACAGTTGGTGGGTACTGTGTCACACCTGTAGGATAATGATGATGATGATGATGATAACAGTTACAGGTGGTGGGCATTGTGTCACACCTGTGGGATAATGATGATGATGATGATGATGATAACAGTTACAGGTGGTGGGTACTGTGTCACACCTGTGGGATAATGATGATGATGATGATGATGATGATGATGATGGTTACAGGTGGTGGGCATTGTGTCACACCTGTAGGATAATGATGATGATGATGATGATGATGATAACAGTTACAGGTGGTGGGCATTGTGTCACACCTGTAGGATAATGATGATGATGATGATGATAATGGTGACAGGTGGTGGGTACTGTGTCACACCTGTAGGACAATGATGATGATAATGATGATGATGATGATGATGATGATAACAGTTATAGGTGGTGGTTACTGTGTCACACCTGTGGGATAATGATGATGATGATGATGATGATGATGATGATAACAGTTACAGGTGGTGGGTACTGTGTCACACCTGTTGGATAATGATGATGATGATGATGATGATGATAACAGTTACAGGTGGTGGGTACTGTGTCACACCTGTAGGATAATGATGATGATGATGATGATGATGATAACAGTTACAGGTGGTGGGTACTGTGTCACACCTGTAGGATAATGATGATGATGATGATGATGATGATAACAGTTACAGGTGGTGGGTACTGTGTCACACCTGTAGGATAATGATGATGATGATGATGATAACAGTTACAGGTGGTGGGCATTGTGTCACACCTGTAGGATAATGATGATGATGATGATGATAATGGTGACAGGTGGTGGGTACTGTGTCACACCTGTAGGACAATGATGATGATAATGATGATGATGATGATGATGATGATGATAACAGTTATAGGTGGTGGTTACTGTGTCACACCTGTGGGATAATGATGATGATGATGATGATGATGATGATGATGATAACAGTTACAGGTGGTGGGTACTGTGTCACACCTGTTGGATAATGATGATGATGATGATAACAGTTACAGGTGGTGGGTATTGTGTCACACCTGTGGGATAATGATGATGATGATGATAATGGTGACAGGTGGTGGGTACTGTGTCACACCTGTGGGATAATGATGATGATGATGATGATAGTTACAGGTGGTAGGTACTGTGTCACACCTGTTGGATAATGCCAAGATGGCGCCGACCGATGGTGACACAGGGATAGCTGTCTTGTTTATTTTGTGTCTAATTCTATTTATGTGTGAGGGAAACAGCTGTGACCTTACAATATGATGGTGACACGCTGCTGCGGGTTAGGGAACAGGTAGGTGAGTCCAGTGTTTTGAGATCTCACTTCAACTCACTCCATCATGATTTACAACCGTCAACAATGAACACCAATAAGTCAGCACGCAAGGCTCAGTCTGGGAGGAAACGCGGAAAGCGAGGTGGGGCCCTTTCAAGGTTACGGCAACGAAGTTTTCGCCCACCTCTACCCAGTGTGTTCCTGTCCAACGTTAGATCTCAACCCAATGAAATTGACGAACTCACATGTAATATACAGACGAGGAGAGACTACAAAGAGTGCTCTGTGTTTTGATTCACTGAAACATGGCTTAACCCGGACATCCCTGACAGCGCCGTTCAACCACCAGGCTTCACTGTACACAGAGCTGACCGCACTGCTGACTCAGGCAAACAAAGGGGTGGCGGTGTGTGTTTCTTCATGAACACACGCTGGTGCTCCGATGTCAAAGTGCTATCACGTGCCTGCTTCCCTGACGTGGAGTTCCTAACCACCCAGTGCCAACCCTTCTACTTCCCACGCACGCTGATTGCTGTGTACACCCATCCCACAGCGAACCTCTCCGCTGCACTTGGTCTGCTAGCAGACAAAATTAGCAAGTGCGAGAACAGTTGGCCCGACTCCACCGTCATCGTTGCTGGTGATTTCAACAAAGCCAGCCTCAAGAAAGAAATGCCGAAGCTGTACCAGCAAGTGGACTGTCCAACAAGTGGTGACAAGACCCTCGACCACTGCTACACCTCCATTAAGAAGGTGTGCCACTCGATCCGCCGTGCGCCTTTGGGACAGTCCGACCACAGCATAACAAACAAAAACTGAAAGCTAAAAAACCAGTCGTGAAAACTGTGAAACAATGGTCGGCCCCTGCCTTAGAGATCTTGCAGGACTGTTTCAAACGTACAGACTGGAATGTTTTTAAAGACTACCGGGGACTTAAATGAATATACCGACACAGTGTGTGATTATATTTCATTCTGTGGAAGTGTGTGCATTCCATCAAAAAATATCAAAATATTTTCAAATGACAAAATATGGTGTAACGGGGCTGTTAGGCAAAAACTAAAGGAAAAAGAGAGAGCTTTTCGCGAAACTGATGATAGAATAGTCCACAATAAGGCAAAAAGAAGTGTTGAAAGATGCATTCAAAAGGTAAAGTTTTTACAGCAGAAAAAAATAGAAGAAAACCTGTCAGAAAACAACTCTAGGAATGTATGGACCGGACTGCAGAACATCACTGATTATAAAATGACCCACCAGACAGTCGACAGCACTGACAGAACTCTTCCAGACAAACCCAACACATTCTACTCCAGATTCAACAAACCATTGTCTACTTCTGACATGGCTGCACCCAAAATCACCCCCACTCCCCCTTTCATTGTCCAAGAGAACGAAGTAGACGCCACTTCAGTCGTCTGAAAATGAGAAAAGCCGCTGGCCCTGACAACATCTCACCTGGCCTTTTGAGGAAGTGTGCAGTCCAACTATCTAGTGTCTTCACTGACATATTTAACATGTCCCTTCAGTCTTGTGTGGTGCCACACTGCTTTAAGAAATCTACAATCATTCCTGTTCCAAAGAAAGCACAGCCTAGTTGTCTTAATGATTATCAGCCCGTATCCTTAACATCAGTCATAATGAAAACATTTGAACGCTTGATTGTGCAGTTCCTAAAAACCTGCATTCCTCCATCTTTTGATCCCTTTCAGTTCGCCTATAAAGCTAACAGATCAGTTGAAGATGCCATTAGCATTGGTCTCAACCACGTCCTCAGACATCTCAGAAATCCTAACAGCCATGCCAGGATCCTTTTCATTGACTACAGCTCTGCATTCAGCACAATAATACCATCAAACTATATTTTAAACTGAAAGACCTCTTGCTGCCTGAATCAATTTGTGCATGGATCCTAAATTTTCTAAGATGCAGACCGCAAGTTGTTAAAGTTGGTGACCTCACCTCCTCCACATGCATTCTCAACATATGCACCCCACAGGGATGTGTTCTATCCCCACTGTTGTACTCACTATTCACACATGACTGTGCAACTCAAATTGAATGTGACACCATGGTCAAGTTTGCCGACGATACTACTTTAGAAGGGCTGATTACGAACAGTGATGAGTCAAAATATAGGGAAGAAGTACTGGAACTTGTCAGCTGGTGTGATCAAAACATCTTAGAACTCAATGTATCAAAAACCAAAGAATTAATTCTAGATTTCAGAAGATCAGATCTGGCCCCTTACCACTTGTCATTAAAGACAAGCAAGTAGAGATCATCAGCGACTTTAAATTTCTCGGACTGATCATTTCCAACGATTTGAAATGGGAGAAAAATATGGAAAAAATTGTTAAGAAAGCACAACAGCGCCTGTACTCTCTTCAGCGCCTCAAAAAGTTCGGAATGAAAAAAGAATTCATGGTTGATTTCTACCAAGCAGTCTTTGAAAGTGTGCTAACCTTCACTATTACTGTTTGGTACAGAAACATTTACAAGGCAGAAGTTGCTGCCCTGAACAGAATCGTAAAAACTGCCACCAAGATTACCGGGGCTGATCTACCTTCTCTAGAAGACATATATTATAAGCGGCTACTCAAAAAAGCAAAATCAATCAGCTAGGACGAATCACATTCAGCTTTTGGGATTTTCGAGATGCTCCCCTCTGGTCGACGGTACAGAAGTATAAGGACAAAAACCAATTGCTTCGCCAATAGCTTTTCCCCCAAAGCAGTCAATGCCTTGTCTCTCGAACAATTCCAGTATGATAAATAGAATTGTGCAACCAACAACCATCTACCTGAAGATCTAGTCATCAGCCCCATCCACATGTAATATGCGGCTTCTGTTCAAACGCGCATGTGCGTGTGTGTGAGAGAGAGAGAGAGAGAGAGAGAGAGAGAGAGTTTGTGTGTGTGTGTGTGTGTGTGTGTGTGTGTGTGTGTGTGTGTGTGTGCACAAGTTTTTATATTGATATGCACTTGTATATTCCTAATTTCTACTGTATCTGTGTTTGTGTATGATTTCCGATTTATGTTCGCATCTTGTTATGTACTATCCTCTCCAATATTCCTTGTGACCCCAGTACACTTGGTAATAAAGTCTAGTCTAGTCTTGTCTAGTCTAGTCTAATGATGATGGTGATGATGATGATAACAGTTACAGGTGGTGGGTACTGTGTCACACCTGTGGGATAATGATGATGATGATGATGATAACAGTTACAGGTGGTGGGTACTGTGTTACACCTGTGGGATAATGATGATGATGATGATGGTGATGATAACAGTTACAGGTGGTGGGTACTGTGTTACACCTATGGGATAATGATGATGATGGTAATTATGATGATGATGATGATGATGATGATGGTTACTGGTGATGGGCACTGTCACACCTGTTGAATGATGATGGTGGTGATGATGATGGTGGTGGTGATGATGATGATGATGGTGATGATGATGATGGTTACTGGTGATGGGCACTGTGTCATACCTGTAGGATGATGATGGTGATGATGATGACAATGATATGGTGATGATGATGACTATGATGATGGTGATGATGATGACTATGATGATGGTGATGATGATAACGATGATGACAATGATGATGATGCTGACGTGACAATGATAACGATGCTGACAATGATGATGATGATTACAGGTGGTGGGCACACTCAACACCACGAACCACTGCCAGAAGCAGACAACTTGGATGACTATGACGATGACTTCCCCCCACCCCCCTCCCCCCTCCCCCTGCTGTCAATGCCAGACTGGCACACCACTGACGCCAACAACAACAACAACAGGGCCACCCTCCACCCACCCCTCCACACCCCGCACTGTCACCTTCCGGGCAGCAGGGAGGGGCGGGGAGAGGCAGGGGAGAGAATTCACCCCTGGAGAGTGCTGCCCCCTGGCGCCATATCCAAGGAGAGAGAAGCAGTGCACAGAGAGCTTCTGAGGAACCAAAAAACGTGCGTCGGTATTGTGTGTGTGTGGGTGTGGGTGTGTGATGTGTGTGGTGTGTGTGGTGTGTGTGTGGGTGTGGGTGTGGGTGTGTGTGTGTTTGGTGTGGTGTGTGTGTGTGTGTGGTGTGTGTGTGTGTGTGTGTGTGGCATTTGTGGTGTGTGGTGTGGTCTGTGTGTGTGTGTGGTGTGGTGTGGTGTGGTGTGTGTGTGTGTGTGTGTGTGTGTGTGCGGTGTGTGTGTGTGTTTGGTGTGTGGTGTGTGTGTGTGTGTGTGTGGTGTGTGTGTGTGGTGTGTGTCTGTGTGTGTGTGTGCGCGCGCATGTGTGTGTGTGTGTGTGTGTGTATGTGTGTGTGGGTTTGGTGTGTGTGTGGTGTATGTGTGGTGTGGTGTGTGTGTGTGCGTGCGTGCATGTGGTGTGTGTGTGTGTGTGTGGTGTGTGTGCGTGTGTGCGTGTGTGTGTGTGTGTGTGTTTGGTGTGGTGTGTGTGTGTGTGTGTGTGTGTGTGTGTGCTTGCATGTATGGGGCCCTCTTGCACATACTTCTTTAAAACATGTATGGAGAGAGGAGACAGGCCTACAGACTGTGGAGAGAGGAGAGGAGACAGACCGTGGAGAGAGGAGAGGAGACAGACCTACAGACTGTGGAGAGAGGAGAGGAGACAGGCCTACAGACTGTGGAGAGAGGAGAGGAGACAGACCTACAGACTGTGGAGAGAGGAGACAGACCTACATACTGTGGAGAGAGGAGACAGGCCTACAGACTGTGGAGAGAGGAGAGGAGACAGACCTACAGACTGTGGAGAGAGGACAGGAGACAGACCTACAGACTGTGGAGAGAGGAGACAGACCTACAGACTGTGGAGAGAGGACAGGAGACAGACCTACAGACTGTGGAGAGAGGAGACAGACCTACAGACTGTGGAGAGAGGAGACAGACCTACAGACTGTGGAGAGGAGAGAGGAGACAGACTGTGGAGAGAGGAGACAGACCTACAGACTGTGGAGAGAGGAGAGGAGACATACCTACAGACTGTGGAGAGAGGAGAGGAGACAGGCCTACAGACTGTGGAGAGAGGAGACAGACCTACAGACTGTGGAGAGGGGAGAGAGGAGACAGACCTACAGACTGTGGAGAGAGGAGAGGAGACAGGCCTACAGACTGTGGAGAGAGGAGAGGAGACAGGCCTACAGACTGTGGAGAGAGGAGAGGAGACAGACCTACAGACTGTGGAGAGAGGAGAGGAGACAGACCTACAGACTGTGGAGAGAGGAGACAGACCTACAGACTGTGGAGAGAGGAGAGGAGACAGACCTACAGACTGTGGAGAGAGGAGAGGAGACAGACCTACAGACTGTGGAGAGAGGAGACAGGCCTACAGACTGTGGAGAGAGGAGAGGAGACAGACTTACAGACTGTGGAGAGAGGAGAGGAGACAGACCTACAGACTGTGGAGAGAGGAGAGGAGACAGACCTACAGACTGTGGAGAGAGGAAACAGGCCTACAGACTGTGGAGAGAGGAGAGGAGACAGACCTACAGACTGTGGAGAGAGGAGACAGACCTACAGACTGTGGAGAGAGGAGAGGAGACAGACCTACAGACTGTGGAGAGAGGAGAGGAGACAGACCTACAGACTGTGGAGAGAGGAGAGAGGAGACAGACTTACAGACTGTGGAGAGAGGAGAGGAGACAGACCTACAGACTGTGGAGAGAGGAGAGGAGACAGACCTACAGACTGTGGAGAGAGGAAACAGGCCTACAGACTGTGGAGAGAGGAGAGGAGACAGACCTACAGACTGTGGAGAGAGGAGACAGACCTACAGACTGTGGAGAGAGGAGAGGAGACAG
>JAAQRG010271144.1:0-10000 GCA_011634625.1 Babylonia areolata
TGTGTGTGTGTGTGTGCGTGTCTCTATGTGTGTGCTCCTCCCTGTATCAGTGTGTGTGTACTTCCCTGTGTCAGTGTGTGTGTGCTCCTCCCTGTGTCAGTGTGTGTGCTCCTCCCTGTGTCAGTGTGTGTGCTCCTCCATGTGTCAGTGTGTGTGTACTCCTCTCTGTGTCAATAAGTGTGTATGTACCTCCCTGTGTCAGTGTGTGTGTGTGTGTGTGTGTACCTCCCTGTGTCAGTGTTTGTACTTTTCCCTGTGTCAGTGTGTATGTACTCCTCTCTGTGTCAGTAAGTGTGTGTACCTCCCTGTGTCAGTATGTGTGTGTGTGTGTGTACCTCCCTGTGTCAGTGTGTGTACCTCCCTGTGTCAGTGTGTGTGTCAGTGTGTGTGTGTGTACCTCCTTGTGTTAGTATGCGTACCTCCATGCGTCAGTGTGTGTGTACCTCCCTGTGTCAGTGTATGTGTGTGTGTGTCCGTCTATGTGTCAGTGTGTGTGTACCTCCATGTGTCAGTGCTGTTTACCTCAGCATCAGTGTGTGTGAGCCTCCCTGTGTCAGTGTGTGTACCTCCCTGTGTCAGTATGAGAGAGAAGAGTTAAATGAGAGATGTGTGCCTGAAGCATGGTGAAGTGATGTGCAGATCCTGTTGGTGTGTGATTATGTGTGTCAGAGAGAGAGGGTGTGTCTGACACGGTGTGTTGTGATGCGGTGCGCTGTGACATGACATGGTGTGCTGTACTGTGATACGATGTGTTGTACTGTGATATGTTGTGTTGTACTGTGACATGACTGACGTGCTGTATTGTGACGTGTTGTGTTCTGACATGATGTGTTGTGTTGTGACATGCCGTGTTGTCTGTGCAGGTCCTGTTGGTGTGTGCCACAGATGTGCTGTGCTATGACATGACGTGCTGTGCTGAGACATACTGTGTTGTCTGTGACATGCCATGTTGTGTGTGCAGATCGTGTTCGTGTGTGCCACAGACGTGCAGAAGGACGACCCTCTGGTGGTCAGGACCATCCAGCAACACAAGCTGCGCCACTTCAGCTACCTCACTAATGTAACGCCACCACTTTTACACTGTCTGCCTCATTCATGTAACATCACCACTGTTACATTATCTCACTAACATAACTCCACAACTGTTACATTGTCTGCCTCAATAACGTAACATCATCACTGTTACATTGTCTGTTTTACTAGCATAACACCACCACTCTTACATTGTCTGTCTCACTAATGTAACAATACAATTGTTACATTGTCTGCCTCACTAATGTAACAATACAATTGTTACATTGTCTGCCTCACTAACGTAACACCACCACTGTTACACTGTCTGCCTCACTAACGTGACACCGCTACCGTAACATTGACTCACTAACATAATACCACCACTGTTACATTGCTTCACTAACCGTAACACCACCACTGTTACAGTGTCTGCCTCACTAACGTAACACCACCACTGTCGCATTGTCTGCCTCGTTACGTAAAACCAGCACTGTTACATTGTCTGCCTCTCTAACGTAACACCCTTACTACTTCCTGTAACTAGCTCCTCTACCCTACCCCTGTAACACTTTACCCCCCACCCCTGTAACACTCATTGGTACTGCATTCCTGCTTTTGTGTGACCACCAAGTTTGTGTGTGTGTGTGAATAGAGTAGAATAGAATAGAATACTCAGTAGAATAGATTTTATTGTCATGAAACCGTAAGGTTTATAAGACACAAGTGCAATGGTAAATGAATGAACTAATGGAAAACACACAATTAATCAATCAGTTAATGCAGTAAATTGCAGCAGCATTCATAAACAAATTTTCCCAATTTTGTTTGTGTATATTCATCATCTGTTAGCATCACCTGACTGGGAATATGTCCTGTGTTAATCGAATTATGAATATCCTTTAAAAATTGTTGCCTGAATGTTTTATATTTAATACAGTGATCAAGAAGATGGATTTGGTCTTCCAGGATGTTACACTTGTTGCACAATCTGTCTTCTTGTGGAATATTTAAATATCTACCTTTCTCAATCTTTAGGTAATGCGTGCTTATTCTGAGTTTTGTTAAAGCATGTCTGTGTTTTGTATCTGATATATTTAAAAGATAGGTTTCAGTTTTGTACTCTTCGTATTGTAAAATTTTAGCTTTAATGTGTGTGTGTGTTATGGTGTGGTGTGTGTGCGTGCATGTGTTTGTGTGCGTATGTGTATTATGGTGTGGGGTGTTGTGGTGTGTGTAAGTGTGCATGCATGCATGTGTTTGTGTTTGTGTGTGTGTATTATGGTGTGGTGTGTGTGTGTATTGTGGTGTTTGTGTGTGTGTGTGTGTGCATGTTGTGTGTGCTGTGTGTTGTACACGTTGTGTTGAACACTCGGTGTGCAGAGAGAGGTGAAGAAGCTGAACGTACCTCTCAATATGCTGGACTGGACTCAGGTGACCTCCTATGCACTGCGAGCTGTGGACCCATTTGACCCCAGGGTGAGTCACTTGTACAGTCAACATGGGTCAGTTAGACAGTCAACATGGGTCAGTTGTACAGTCAACATGGGTCAGTTAGACAGTCAACATGGGTCAGTGTACAGTTAACATGGGTCAGTTGTACAGTCAACATGGGTCAGTTGTACAGTCAACATGGGTCAGTTAGACAGTCAACATGGTGTACAGTCAACATGGGTCAGTGTACAGTCAACATGGGTCATTTAGACAGTCAACATGGGTCAGTTGTACAGTCAACATGGGTCAGTGTACAGTCAACATGGGTCAGTTAGACAGTCAACATGGGTCAGTTGTACAGTCAGCATGAGTCAGTTATACAGTCAACATGTGTCAGTTGTACAGTTAACATGAGTCAGTGTACAATCAACATGGGTCAGTTGTACAGTTAACATGGGTCATTTAGACAGTTAACATGGGTCAGTTGTACAGTTAACATGAGTCAGTTTCCAGTCAGCATAGGTCAGTTGTACAGTTAACATGAGTCAGTTGTACAGTTAACATGGGTCAGTTAGATAGTCACCATGGGTCAGTTATACAGTCAACATGGGTCAGTGTACAGTCAACATGAGTCAGTTGTACAGTCAACATGGGATGGTTGTACAGTCAACACGGGTCAGTTGCACAGTCAACATGGGATGGTTGTACAGTCAACATGGGTCAGTTGTACATGTGGGTCAGTTGTACAGTCAACATGGGATGGTTGTACAGTCAACATGGGTCATTTGTACAGTCAGAACGGGTCAGTTGTACAGGCAACATGGGTCAGTTGTACAGTCAACATGGGTCAGTTGTACAGTCAGAACGGGTCAGTTGTACAGTCAAAATGGGCCAGTTGTACAGTCAGAACGGGTCAGTTGTACAGACAACATGGGTCAGTTGTACAGTCAGAACGGGTCAGTTGTACAGTTAACATGAGTCATTGTCCAGTCAACATAGGTCAGTTATACAGTCAACATGGGTTGACATGGGTCAGTTGTACAGTCAGCATGGGTCAGTTGTACAGTCAGCATGGGTCAATTATACAGTCAACATGGCTTGACATGGGTCA
Source organism: Babylonia areolata (assembly GCA_011634625.1). Classification (NCBI taxonomy): domain Eukaryota; kingdom Metazoa; phylum Mollusca; class Gastropoda; order Neogastropoda; family Buccinidae; genus Babylonia; species Babylonia areolata. The sequence continues at coordinate 3,557 of JAAQRG010271144.1, forward strand.
GTTGTACAGTCAACATGGGTCAGTTGTACAGTCAACATGGGTAGGTTGTACAGTCAGAACGGGTCAGTTATACAGTCAACATGGGTCAGTTGTACAGTCAACATGGGTCAGTTGTACAGTCAAAATGGGTCAGTTATACAGTCAACATGGGTTGACATGGGTCAGTTGTACAGTCAACATGGGTCAGTTGTACAGTCAGAACAGGTCAGTTGTACAGTCAACATGGGTCAGTTGTACAGTCAGAACAGGTCAGTTGTACAGTCAACATGGGTCAGTTGTACAGTCAGAACAGGTCAGTTGTACAGTTAACATGGGTCATTGTCCAGTCAACATAGGTCAGTTATACAGTCAACATGGGTCAGTTGTACAGTCAACATAGGTAGGTTGTACAGTCAGAACGGGTCAGTTATACAGTCAACATGGGTCAGTTGTACAGTCAACATGGGTCAGTTATACAGTCAGCATGGGTTGACATGGGTCAGTTGTACAGTCAACATGGGTCAGTTGTACAGTCAGAACAGGTCAGTTGTACAGTCAACATGGGTCAGTTGTACAGTCAGAACAGGTCAGTTGTACAGTCAACATGGGTCAGTTGTACAGTCAGAACATGTCAGTTGTACAGTCAACATGGGTCAGTTGTACAGTCAGAACAGGTCAGTTGTACAGTCAACATGGGTCAGTTGTACAGTCAGAACAGGTCAGTTGTACAGTCAACATGGGTCAATTGTACAGTCAGAACAGGTCAGTTGTACAGTCAACATGGGTCAGTTGTGCAGTCAGAACAGGTCAGTTGTACAGTTAACATGGGTCAGTTGTACAGTCAGAACAGGTCAGTTGTACAGTCAACATGGGTCATTGTCCAGTCTCTTCTTTTTCTTCTTCTGCGTTCGTGGGTTGCAACTCCACGCTCACTCGTATGTACACGAGTGGGCTTTTACGTGTATGTCCGTTTTTACTCCGCCATGTAGGCAGCCATACTCCGTTTTCGGGAGTGTGCATGCTGGGTATGTTCTTGTTTCCGTAACCCACCGAACGCTGACATGGATTACAGGATCTTTAACGTGCGTATTTGATCTTCTGCTTGCGTATACACATGAAGGGGGTTCAGGCACTAGCTGGTCTGCACATATGTTGACCTGGGAGATCGGAAAAATCTCCACCCTTTACCCACCAGGCGCCGTTACCGAGATTCAAACCCAGGACCCTCAGATTGAAAGTCCAATGCTTTAACCACTCGGCTATTGCGCCCGTCATTGTCCAGTTAACATGGGTCAGTGTACAGTGAGTTAGGCTGTACTTAACATAGGTCACTTGGATAATTAACTGTACATGGGTCAGTGTACAGTGACTCAGGCTGTAGTTAACAGGGGTCATTTGGACACTGTGTTGTATTGCAAGATGAAGACCACTGTGTTGTATTGAAGACCTGTATGTTGTATTGAAGACCACTGTGTTGTTGAAGACCACTGTGTTGTAATTGAAGACCTGTGAGTTGTATTGAAGGCTACTTTTTATTGTATTGTAGACCACTGTGTTGTATTGAAGACCACTGTGTTGTATTGCAAGATGAAGACCACTGTGTTGTATTGAACACCTGTGTGTTGTATTGCAGGATGAAGACGACAGTGTTGTATTGAAGACCACTGTGTTGTATTGAAGTGTATTGAAGACCACTGTGTTGTATTGAAGACCACTGTGTTGTATTGAAGATGTGTGTGTTGTACTGAAGACCTGTGTGTTGTATTGTAGACCTGTGTGTTGTATTGAAGACCTGTGTGTTGTATTGAAGACCTGTGTGTTGTATTAGTCCTGTGTGTTGTATTGAAGACCACTGTGTTGTATTAGACCTGTGTGTTGTATTGCAGACCTGTGTGTTGTATTGAAGACCACTTTGTTGTATTGAAGATGTGTTTTGCATTGAAGACATGTGTTGTATTGCAGACCAGTGTGTTGTATTAGACCTGTGTGTTGTATTGATTACCACTGTGTTGTATTGAAGACCACTGTGTTGTATTGAAGATGTGTGTTGTATTGCAGACCTGTGTGTTGTATTGAAGACGTGTGTGTTCCATTGAAGATGTGTGTGTTGTATTGAAGACCTGTATGCTGTATTGCAGACATGTGTATTGCATTGAAGACCATTGTGTTGTATTGAAGACCACTGTGTTGTATTGAAGACCACTTTGTTGTATTGAAGACCACTGTGTTGTGTTGCATACATGTGTGTTGTATTGGAGACCTGTGTGTTGTATTGAAGACCACTGTGTTGTAGTGAAGACCTGTGTGTTGTATTGGAGACCTGTGTGTTGTATTGAAGACCACTGGGTTGTATTGAAGACCTGTGTGTTGTATTGGAGACCTGTGTGTTGTATTGAAGACCACTGTGTTGTAGTGAAGACCTGTGTGTTGTATTGGAGACCTGTGTGTTGTATTGAAGACCACTGGGTTGTATTGAAGACCTGTGTGTTGTATTGGAGACCTGTGTGTTGTATTGAAGACCACTGTGTTGTAGTGAAGACCTGTGTGTTGTATTGGAGACCTGTGTGTTGTATTGAAGACCACTGGGTTGTATTGAAGACCTGTGTGTTGTATTGGAGACCTGTGTGTTGTATTGAAGACCACTGTGTTGTAGTGAAGACCTGTGTGTTGTATTGGAGACCTGTGTGTTGTATTGAAGACCACTGGGTTGTATTGAAGACCTGTGTGTTGTATTGGAGACCTGTGTGTTGTATTGAAGACCACTGTGTTGTAGTGAAGACCTGTGTGTTGTATTGGAGACCTGTGTGTTGTATTGAAGACCACTGTGTTGTAGTGAAGACCTGTGTGTGGTATTGAAGACATGTGTGTGGTATTGTAGACCTGTGTGTTGTATTGCAGACCTGTGTGTTGTATTGAAGACCACTGTGTTGTAGTGAAGACCTGTGTGTTGTATTGGAGACCTGTGTGTTGTATTGAAGACCACTGTGTTGTATTGAAGACCACTGTGTTGTAGTGAAGACCTGTGTGTGGTATTGAAGACATGTGTGTGGTATTGTAGACCTGTGTGTTGTATTGCAGACCTGTGTGTTGTATTGAAGACCACTGTGTTGTAGTGAAGACCTGTGTGTTGTATTGGAGACCTGTGTGTTGTATTGAAGACCACTGTGTTGTATTGAAGACCACTGTGTTGTAGTGAAGACCTGTGTGTGGTATTGAAGACATGTGTGTGGTATTGTAGACCTGTGTGTTGTATTGCAGACCTGTGTGTTGTATTGAAGACCACTGTGTTGTAGTGAAGACCTGTGTGTTGTATTGGAGACCTGTGTGTTGTATTGAAGACCACTGTGTTGTATTGAAGACCACTGTGTTGTAGTGAAGACCTGTGTGTGGTATTGAAGACATGTGTGTGGTATTGTAGACCTGTGTGTTGTATTGCAGACCTGTGTGTTGTATTGAAGACCACTGTGTTGTAGTGAAGACCTGTGTGTTGTATTGGAGACCTGTGTGTTGTATTGAAGACCACTGTGTTGTATTGAAGACCACTGTGTTGTAGTGAAGACCTGTGTGTGGTATTGAAGACATGTGTGTGGTATTGTAGACCTGTGTGTTGTATTGCAGACCTGTGTGTTGTATTGAAGACCACTGTGTTGTATTGAAGACCACTGTGTTGTATTGCAGACCACTGTGTTGTATTGAAGACCTGTGTGTGGTGTTGTAGACCCGTGTGTTGTATTGAAGACCACTCTGTTGTGTTGAAGACTTGTGTGTTGTATTGAAGATCTGTGTGTGGTATTGAAGATCTGTGTGTTGTGTTGCAGACCTGTGTGTTGTATTGAAGACCACTCTGTTGTGTTGAAGACTTGTGTGTTGTATTAAAGACCTGTGTGTTGTATTGAAGACCTGTGTGTTGTGTTGAAGATGTGTGTTGTATTGCAGACCTGTGTGTTGTATTGAAGACCTGTGTGTTGTGTTGAAGATGTGTGTTGTATTGAAGACCTGTGTATTGTATTGCAGACCTGTGTGTTGTATTGGAGACCTGTGTGTTGTGTTGAAGACCACTGTGTTGTAGTGAAGACCTGTGTGTTGTATTGCAGACCTGTGTGTTGTATTGCAGACCTGTGTGTTGTATTGAAGACCTGTGTGTTGTGTTGCAGGTGTACCAGCAGAAGATGAGCAAGTGGAAGAAGTGGGAGAAGGCGTGGTGGCTGCACCGCTTTCTGTGGTACGTGCTGCATGGATACCAGGGTCAGCTCCCTTCACACGACTCACACTCTGTGCATCTGCAGGTATGTGACATATAGGTCAGTGTGCAGGTAGGTTAGGGTGACATACAGGTCATTGTAACAGTAAATGGAGGTGGGGTGACATGTAGGTCAGTGTACAGGTATGTGGCGGTGGGGTGACATATAGGTCAGTGTTCAGGTGTGTTGGGGTGACATATAGGTCAGTGTACAGGTATGTGGAGGTGGGGTGCCATGTAGGTCAGTGTACAGGTATGTGGAGGTGGGGTGACATATAGGTCAGTGTACAGGTGTGTTGGGGTGACATATAGGTCAGTGTACAGGTATGTGGAGGTGGGGTGCCATGTAGGTCAGTGTACAGGTATGTGGGGGTGGGATGACATACAGGTCATTGTACAGGTGTGTTGGGGTGACATATAGGTCAGTGTACAGGTATGTGGGGGTGGGGTGACATATAGGTCAGTGTACAGGTATGTGGGGGTGGGGTGACATGTAGGTCAGTGTACAGGTATGTGGGGGTGGGGTGACATATAGGTCAGTGTACAGGTATGTGGGGGTGGGGTGACATATAGGTCAGTGTACAGGTGTGTGGGGGTGGGGTGACATGTAGGTCAGTGTACAGGTATGTGGGGGTGGGGACGACACACGATGGTGATATGTGAGAGGAGATGCAGTGCAGAATGTATCAGTGTGTCCTGTGCTGGGTTCTGTGTTGGAATATATAATGGAAGAGATCATTGATGCTATTGTTATAAGACCTTAGGGTTTATAATATGCTACGCATTTATAGTCATGTGCATGCGTGTACATGTCTATGTGTATGTTTGTGCATTGTGTGTGTGCGTGTGTTCAGGATGAAGAGAAGGAAGAGGTGACAGAGCCTCCTGTGTACCTGGATACTGATGACTGGCGGCGCTATGTCCCACCTGTCAGACCTTGCACAGGTAAGTGTACCTGGACACTGATGACTGGCAGTGCTATGTCCCACCTGTCAGACTGTACACAGGTAAGTGTACCTGGACACTGATGACTGACGGCGCTATGTCCCACCTGTCAGACCTTGCACAGGTAAGTGTACCTGGACACTGATGACTGGCGGTGCTATGTCCCACCTGTCAGACCTTGCACAGGTAAGTGTACCTGGACACTGATGACTGGCAGTGCTATGTCCCACCTGTCAGACTGTACACAGGTAAGTGTACCTGGACACTGATGACTGACGGCGCTATGTCCCACCTGTCAGACCTTGCACAGGTAAGTGTACCTGGACACTGATGACTGGCGGTGCTATGTCCCACCTGTCAGACCTTGCACAGGTAAGTGTACCTGGACACTGATGACTGGCAGTGCTATGTCCCACCTGTCAGACTGTACACAGGTAAGTGTACCTGGACACTGATGACTGACGGCGCTATGTCCCACCTGTCAGACCTTGCACAGGTAAGTGTACCTGGACACTGATGACTGGCGGTGCTATGTCCCACCTGTCAGACCTTGCACAGGTAAGTGTACCTGGACACTGATGACTGGCAGTGCTATGTCCCACCTGTCAGACTGTACACAGGTAAGTGTACCTGGATTGATGACTGGTGGCGCCATACACCTGGACACTGATGACTGGCAGTGCTATGTCCCACCTGTCAGACTGTACACAGGTAAGTGTACCTGGACACTGATGACTGGCGGCGTTATGTCCCGCCTGTCAGACTTTGCACAGGTAAGTGTACCTGGATATGATGACTGGCAGTGCCATGTCCCACATGTCAGATTGTACAGAGGTAAGTGTACCTGGATATAATGACTGGCAGCGCTATGTCCCACCTGTCAGACTGTACAGAGGTAAGTGTACCTGGACACTGATGACTGGCGGCGCTATGTCCCACCTGTCAGACCTTGCACAGGTAAGTGTACCTGGACACTGATGACTGGCGGCGCTATGTCCCACCTGTCAGACTGTACACAGGTAAGTGTACCTGGATATGACTGGCGGCGCTATGTCCCACCTGTCAGACTGTACAGAGGTAAGTGTACCTGGACACTGATGACTGGCGGCGCTATGTCCCACCTGTCAGACTGTACACAGGTAAGTGTACCTGGATTGATGACTGGCGGCGCTATGTCCCACCTGTCAGACTGTACACAGGTAAGTGTACCTGGATTGATGACTGGCGGCGCTATGTCCCACCTGTCAGACCTTGCACAGGTAAGTGTACCTGGACACTGA
>JAAQRG010271145.1:0-12687 GCA_011634625.1 Babylonia areolata
AGATACAGTGATGAACCTGACAAGAACAGTGAACAGCCTGACAAGATACAGTGATGAACCTGACAAGATACAGTGAACAGCCTGACAAGATACAGTGAACAACCTGACAAGATACAGTGAACAACCTGACAAGATACAGTGAACAACCTGACAAGAACTGAACAGCCTGACAAGAACTGAACAGCCTGAGGAGATACAGTGACAAGCCTGACGAGATACACAAGCCTGACGAGATAGTGACAAGCCTGATGAGATACAGTGACAAGCCTGATGAGATACAGTGACAAACCTGATGAGATACTGCGACGAGCAGATACAGTGACGAGCCTGACGAGATACAGTGACAAGCCTGACGAGATGCAGTGATGAGCAGATACAGTGACAAGCCTGACGAGATACGAGCAGACAGTGACGAACCTGACGAGATACAGTGATGAGCCTGATGAGATACAGTGATGAGCCTGACGAGATACAGTGACGAGCCTGACGAGATACAGTGACAAGCCTGACGAGATACTGTGACGAGCAGGTACAGTGGTGAGCCTAACAAGATAGTGACCAGCCAGACAATATACAGCGATGAGCCTGACAAGATGCATATAACAGCCTGACCAGATAACACAGCCCTCGAACAAACACACACGACGATGGAGTAAAACTCACCTCACTTCACCAACACCCCCTCCTCCAACCTTCCTCTCTCCTCCCCCTCGCCACAGCCCCACCATTACCCACATACACACAGCCCCCTCCCGAAAAAAAAAACAGAAGAAGAAAAGTCCCATACTTGTCCTCAGGTTTATCAGTGTCCTGGGATCCTGTCAGTTCCTCCACCAACTCCTCTCTCCTCCCTCTCCCCACAGCCCTATCATCATGCCCCCCTCCCGCCCCCCTCCAAACACACACACACACACACACCCACACACATAACCCCCAAAAAGAAGAAGAAGAAAAGTCCCATACTTGTCCTCAGGTTTATCAGTGTCCTCGGATCCTGTCAGAGCCGTGCCCGTCGTCTCTCTGTACAGGTAGCGGTAGAATCCGCTCAGATCCTTCTGTTTCGTCACATCCAGCATTTCTGAAATGTGCACCACAGGGGAAAACATCAGTCTTTAAACTCACTGAGCGACGGGCGCAATAGCCGAGTGGTTAAAGCGTTGGACTCTCAATCTTAGGGTCCCGGGTTCGAATCTCGGTGACGGCGCCTGGTGGGTAAAGGGTGGAGATTTTTATGATCTCCCAGGTCAACATATGTGCAGACCTGCTAGTGCCTGAACCCCCTTTGTGTGTATACGCAAGCAGAAAATCAGATATGCACGTTAAAGATCCTGTAATCCATGTCAGCGTTCGGTGGGTTATGGAAACAAGAACATACCCTGCATGCACACCCCCAAAAGCGGAGTATGGCTGCCTACATGGCGGGGTAAAAACGGTCATACACGTAAAAGCCCACTCGCGTACATACGAGTGAACGTGGGAGTTGCAGCCCACGAACGCAGAAGAAGAAGAAGAAAAAAACTCACTGAGCCCTGCACCTGACCATTGCTCTGGTGTCCAATTTCATCTCCTTAAAACAGTTTTCACGTCCCTACATATTTCTGTTTGTATTTCTCTCTCTCTCTCTCTTTTTGTTGTTGTCACAACAGATTTCTCTGTGTGAAATTTGGGCTGCTCTCCCCAGGGAGAGTGTGTCACTACATTGAGAGCACCACCCCCTTTTTTTTTCCTTGCATGCATTTTTTTCATTTGTTTTTCAAATTGAAGTGGATTTTTCTACAGAATTTTGCGAGGAACAACCCTTTTGTTGCCGTGGGTTCTTTTACGTGCGCTAAGTGCATGCCGCACACGGGACCTCGGTTTATCATCTCATCCGAATGACTAGCGTCCAGACCACTACTCAAGGTCTAGTGGAGGGGGAGAAAATATCGGCGGGTGAGCCATGATTCGAACCAGCACGCTCAGGTTCTCTTGCTTCCTAGGCGGACGTGTTGCCTCTGGGCCATCACTCCATGTGTATAAGCCACAAAGAAAGGGAACTTACTTCTACAGTATTTCCAGTTGTGTCCACAAGTAAACTGGAGGAAAAACAGTATATTTTCAGTGTTTTTTTTCCACACTATGGCATCAAACACTGCACAGGCTTTAAACTCCCCAGGGCTGAAAGGGTAAAAACAACGTTCACTCTGTTTCTTTAGTCAATAAGAAAATGTTTCAGAACAGCAAATCATGGGGCATCAAATAAGTCTTTGCATGCGCAACAAAAGAGGGAAGAGGGGTTGGGGGATGGAGGGGGGTGAGGGGGGGGGCAGAGATGGACAAGTCCCTAAAACATCTTCTACACATAGCTGCAACTATGACTGAAACAGTGACTCATGACTGAATTAACGTAAGCTAGAAATCAAGTGTGCTGTTTGTTGGATAAGAAACCCAGTGTTTGAGAGGAAGTTTCACATCATGTGTGCATATGATGTTCCAGTCACCAATGGAAGTTGAAAAAGCTCAATAAGATTTTCATGCTGTCTGGCAGTTTTCTTCAAGCTCAAAGGAAATGTTCTTTACCTCCGAGTAAGAAAAGATTTTACAGCAAAACTGTCACACTTGAACCAAGCTTATTCCTGTCCACAGGACTTTCTTCAATCTTCAATTTTCTTGCTTACTACACACACACACACACGCACGCACACACACACACACAGACACACACACACACATGCATGCATGTCAACAACCACCAACAAAAGAAGAAGGAAATCAGAGATAATTTTTCCACACAAGCAAATACAATGGGAAATATCTTTTGATTTCACAGCCAGCTTTCAGCACACTCATATGAGTTTAGGTCAAAGCATACACAATGAACAATCTAAAAACTTTTCCTGGCAACAAAAAAAGAAAAGAAAAAAAAAAGGAGCTAAAATGTGCTTGGACCACAAATAACCACCACTGCTGTCACCATTTTGGTCAGGACATATCCACAGCAAATGACAAAAATGGAAGAAAAAAGAAAAAAAGAGAAAGCTTTTGATCAAACACAGAAAGTAAAGTTACAAAGAGAACGCGCCATGGCAGAGGTGGTTAGGCACTGCACTTCTGATCCAGCGTTCACCAGCGATCAGGGTTCGAGGCCCTGTTTCGGCATGGTGTTGTGTCCTTGGGAAAGGCACTCTACTCCCAATTTTACCTCACTCCACCCAGGTATGGACGGGCACCACCTCCTGACTTCAACTGAGAAAGGTTACAACAGTGAAAGGAGAGAACAGGGCCCCGCCTTCCTACGCTAAAACCTAGACATAGTGAATACGAGTTCACAGCCCCCAAAACCATAAAACACGATGGGACCTTTCAACTTCATTTTGTATACGAGTGTTTTATACTTAGATTTAAATCAGTTGATGTTAAAACGGCACAAGGGGAGGACTGGGCCCCCAGCCCTGGACACAGTGGGTGTTAATTCACTGCCTCAATGACAACAGAACAGGACTAGGCCCCCCAGTCTTCCGATGCCGAGCCCTGAACACAGTGGGTGTTAATTCACTGCCTCAATGACAACAGAACAGGACTGGACCCCGAGTCTTCCTATGCCGAGCCCTGAACACAGTGGGTGTTAATTCACTGCCTCAATGACGACAGAACAGGACTGGACCCCGAGTCTTCCTATGCCGAGCCCTGAACACAGTGGGTGTTAATTCACTGCCTCAATGACGACAGAACAGGACTGGGCCCCCAGTCTTCCTATGCCGAGCCCTGGACACAGCGGGCGTTAATTCACTGCCTCAATGACGACAGAACAGGACTGGACCCCGAGTCTTCCTATGCCGAGCCCTGAACACAGTGGGTGTTAATTCACTGCCTCAATGACGACAGAACAGGACTGGGCCCCCAGTCTTCCTATGCCGAGCCCTGGACACAGCGGGCGTTAATTCACTGCCTCAATGACGACAGAACAGGACTGGACCCCGAGTCTTCCTATGCCGAGCCCTGAACACAGTGGGTGTTAATTCACTGCCTCAATGACGACAGAACAGGACTGGGCCCCCAGTCTTCCTATGCCGAGCCCTGGACACAGCGGGCGTTAATTCACTGCCTCAATGACGACAGAACAGGACTGGACCCCGAGTCTTCCTATGCCGAGCCCTGAACACAGTGGGTGTTAATTCACTGCCTCAATGACGACAGAACAGGACTGGGCCCCCAGTCTTCCTATGCCGAGCCCTGGACACAGCGGGCGTTAATTCACTGCCTCAATGACGACAGAACAGGACTGGACCCCGAGTCTTCCTATGCCGAGCCCTGAACACAGTGGGTGTTAATTCACTGCCTCAATGACGACAGAACAGGACAAGGCCCCCAGTCTTCCTATGCCGAGCCCTGGACACAGTGGGTGTTAATTCACTGCCTCAATGACGACAGAACAGGACTGGACCCTGACTCTCCCTGTGCCGAGCCCTGGTCACAGTGGGTGTTAATTCACTGCCTCAGTGACAACAGAACAGGACTAGGCCCAGTCTTCCTATGCCGAGCCCTGGACACAGTGGGTATTAATTCACTGCCTCAATGACAACAGAACAGGACTAGGCCCCCAGTCTTCCTATGCCGAGCCCTGGACACAGTGGGTATTAATTCACTGCCTCAATGACGACAGAACAGGACTGGGCCCCCAGTCTTCCTATGCGGAGCCCTGGACACAGTGGGTATTAATTCACTGCCTCAATGACAACAGAACAGGACTAGGACCCCAGTCTTCCTATGCCAAGCCCTGGACACAGTGGGTATTAATTCACTGCCTCAATGACGACAGAACAGGACTGGGCCCCCAGTCTTCCTATGCTGAGCCCTGGACACAGTGGGTGTTGATTCACTGCCTCAGTGACAACAGAACAGGACTAGGCCCCTAGTCTTCCTATGCTGAACCCTAGACACAGCTGGTGTTAATTCACTGCATCAATGATGACAGAACTGTTCTTTCTCTGTCTCTGGACCTTGCAACTGGAATGAACTTCCTCTTTCGCTTCGTCAAGTCTCCACACTCAGCTCTTTCAAGTCTGGCCTTAAAACCCACCTCTTCCCAAAATAGCCTCCCTTCCCTGCCTCTTCCTTGTCTTCAGTTTCTCCAGTTTTAGAGTTATGCATGCGTGTGAATGACTGGTGCGAAAGCGCTTTGATTTGTCTCTGCACAAGATTTAGCGCTATATAAATACCATCATTATTATTAACTGTAGACAACGTGAGCAACATTCTGAAAAAGGCTCACCTTCCATGGCCGCCTCCCGGCGCTCCCTCTCTGCCTCCGCCTGCTGCTCCAGCATCTTCTTCTTGTAGGCCGACGTGACAAAGGCCTCCTTGTCGGCAAACTTGTCCCCCTCCTCTTCCCTCTCCTTCTGCACCTTGCGCTCGATGCGCCGCTCCTCTTCTTTCTTGCGCAGCTCCGCCATCTTCAGCAGCCCTGAGATGTACTTGGGCTGGAAGAGAAATGGCAAGGTTTCTCTTGTTACTGTGTTTCTGCTTAGTTTGGGACCGGTGTGTGAGATGTACTTTGGGTGGGATAGAAAAGGCAAGGTGGTTTCTCAGTTATCCTGTCTCTGCTTAGTTTGGGACCGGTGTGTGAGATGTACTTGGGCTGGGATAGAAATGGTAAGGTTTCTCTTGTTACTGTGTTTCTGCTTAGTTTGGGACCAGTGTGTGAGGTGTACTTTGGCTGGGAGAGAAATGGCAAGGTTTCTCTTGTTGCTGTGTTTCTGTTTAGTTTGGGACCGGTGTGTGAGATGTACTTTGGCTGGGAGAGAAAAGGCAAGGAGGTTTCTCTTGTTATTCTGTCTCCACTTAGTTTAGGACTGGTGTGTCAGGTGTACTTTGGGTTGGAGAGAAATTGCAGGGAGGTTTCTCTTGTTATTGTGTTTCCACTTACTTTATGACTGGTGTGTGAGGTGTACTTTGGCTGGGAGAGAAATGGCAGCGGTTTCTCTTGTTATTCTGTCTCCACTTGTTTGGGACTGGTGTGTGTGGTGTACTTTGGCTGGGAGAGAAATTGCAGGGAGGTTTCTCTTGTTATCCTGTTTCTGCTTAGTATAGGGCTAGTGTGTGAGATTTTCTTAGGCTGGGCGAGAAATGACAAGGAGATTTCTCTTGTTATTCTGTTTCCACTTAGTTTATGACCTGTGTGTGAGGTGTACTTGGGCTGGAAGAGAAAAGGCAAGGTTTCTCTTGTTACTGTGTTTCTGCTTAGTTTGGGACCGGTGTGTGAGATGTACTTTGGCTGGGAGAGAAATGGTAAGGAGGTTTCTCTTGTTATTCTGTCTCCGCTTAGTTTAGGACTGGTGTGTCAGGTGTACTTTGGGTTGGAGAGAAATTGCAGGGAGGTTTCTCTTGTTATTGTGTTTCCACTTACTTTATGACTGGTGTGTGAGGTGTACTTTGGCTGGGAGAGAAATGGCAAAGAGGTTTCTCTTGTTATTCTGTCTCCACTTGTTTGGGACTGGTGTGTGTGGTGTACTTTGGCTGGGAGAGAAATTGCAGGGAGGTTTCTCTTGTTATCCTGTTTCTGCTTAGTATAGGGCTAGTGTGTGAGATTTTCTTAGGCTGGACGAGAAATGACAAGGAGATTTCTCTTGTTATTCTGTTTCCACTTAGTTTATGACCTGTGTGTGAGGTGTACTTGGGCTGGAAGAGAAAAGGCAAGGTTTCTCTTGTTACTGTGTTTCTGCTTAGTTTGGGACCGGTGTGTGAGATGTACTTTGGCTGGGAGAGAAATGGTAAGGAGGTTTCTCTTGTTATTGTGTTTCTGCTTAGTTTGGGACCAGTGTGAGGTGTACTTGGGCTGAGAGAGAAATTGCAACGAGGAAGTTTCACTTGATGTTCTGTTTCTGTTCAGTTTATGACCAGTCCGTGAGAAGTACTTGGGCTGATCGAGAAACTGCAAGCATGTTTCACTTGTCATTCTGTTTCCATTCATCTTACTTGGGCACTTGGGCCGACAGAAATGCAAAGGGGAAGTTTCACCACTTTTTCTGTTTCCATTTAGCTTCTGACCAGTCTGTAAGATGTACTTATGCTGAGAGAAATTTCAAGGAAGTTTTACTTGTTACTCTGTTTCCATTTAGTTTATGTATGACCATTCTGTTAACAGTTCAGTGAAACAGAATCATTGTCATTTCATACATGCACATTTTATGTGTATTTGTGCAGTGCAAGTCTGTGCACTTACATGAGAGCATGCATGCATGCATGCTTGTGTGTGGGGGTGGGGGGCCCGGGGGGGTTGGAGGGTGAGAGGGGGGTTTGGAGGCTATGTGCATGTGTGCATGTATGTGTGTACATGTGTGTGTGTGAGGGGGGGGGGGGGGGTCAAAAGTGGGGGTGGGGGGATGGGGGCGGTGAAGGGAGCTATCTACATATCAACTGTTAGACTGGTGTTTGGATGGGTCTTTATACAGGCATGAAACAGACTTTTTAAGTTTATGACTCACAACATACACCACTGTCGCCTTATTACAATAATATATGGCATTTTCTTTTTACTTATCCAGGTTATTGTTTTCCAAGTGTGCTTCAGCAGTTATGATGATGATGATGATGATTACTCTTGTTAATGTGACTGATGAGATGATTGTGGTAACACTGTTTTTCTCTGTATATGATCTAGCTATTGTCAGATAATTAGACCTCTTTGTATTCAAATAAATTTCACTTTCACTGAGGTTCTTATCCACAATTTTGAACTTTTTTTTATTTTATTTTTTTTATGAAGCATGAGATAAGCAGTGTCATAACATGTATTTTGTTTAATCAGTGACAACAATCAGGATGTACCTCTGGGAGGGATTCCAGATCTGGGTGCAACAACACTATAGTCTTCAGTTCTCGGTACAAGAGCTCTACAGGATTCAGCTCTGGGTGCAAGAGCACTACAGGATTCAATTCTGGGTACAAGAGTACTACAGCATTCCACTCTTCACAACTGCTGCTGGCTGGGTTAAAGTCATGTGATATGTCACATGGTACACATTGTTCTTTTGGTCTGAAAAGGGAGGAGGTTTGAGCAGACACACACACAGAGACACACATACACACCAAATATGTTCACATACTCAACAAGGAAATACAAAGGAGAGAAACAGGGTATACACGTGATGTAGAACACGTTTGCCAAAAGTTCAGTTAAAGCAAGCACACACACAACACACACACACACACACAGACTACAGAGAAAGAGGTTATCCAAGACTGAAAAAAAAGGGCTAAAGTTTAGTTAAAGCAAGCAAGCAAGCACACACACACACACACACACACACACACACATGCTTGCATACACACACTCAACCATACATACACATACACACACATACATACACACAAACACACACACACACATACAAGAAGAGGTTATACTAGAGTGGAAAAAAAAGGGTCAAGTTTAGTTAAAGCAAGCACACACACACACATACACACACACACAAACACACACACACACACACACCCTGTCCAGCAGCTGTAAATTTCCTACCTTTTTGTCCACTTTGTGGGCTTCCTTGACATCCGTGCTGACTTTCTGGGCTTGAATGTTGTCGTAGATGGCGTCATACTCATAGACATTGGGGTCTTCTTGCAGTGCCTTGTCAATCTCCAGCTGTGTCTGTTGTGTCCAAACACACACACACACAAATGAGAAACATATATACTATATATACATTGCATGTAAGCAATTAATCATACTTGAATAATACTGCTACTGTACAAAATATGTATTAACTAAATTCTTTTTCTTTTTTTTTTAATTCTTAAAGCATCTAGCAATGTATGAGAAAACCTCCAAAACGGTACCCCCAACCCTTTCTGGTTTCCGCCCAAAAAAACCAACAACAAGAGAAACAAAACTAAAAAAAAAAAACATTAAAAAAACAGCAACCAATAATGATGCTGCTGATAATATAGTGATATGAATGAAAGTGGACACGTGGCTCTTTAACAACGTCCAAACACTCCGTCTTGGGAGCCAGAGACCCAACCCAACTCCCAGGTCTTTGGTGCAGACCACACTACACACTACACACACACACAGGACAGGATTTGTCTCCCCTATCTTGCTGGACCAAAAGTGTTGCTGTGTCAGTTCCAGGCTGTGTTTCAGACAGGGAAGTACACTGAGTGAGGTCTCATCAAAACACTTAGCTAGCTGTTGGTGTTAGCACATTAAAAACAAAAGTCATGTGATATGTCACATGTGTGTGTGTGTGTGTGTGTGTGTGTGTGTGTGTGCGACAGAGAGAGGTGTGGAGGGGTCATGGCAAGGAATTCTTCCTTTCAAGCCTAAAATCTATCAATGATCAACTTTTTACCAAAGGACTAAGTCATTTACAAATATACATAAACAGCAAATAAAACAGTATATATCACAGTGAATACTAAAGAAGACTAATTTCTGACACAACAGTAAAACTTACCCCACAGAATAACTATGTTAACAAACAAAACACACAGAAATACACTCACACAAACTGACACACACACACACACTGTTCACAGTGACACACAAACAACACACTGTGACACAAACACACACACATGCACACCTTTGAAATAAGGTCAACATATGTGTAGACCTGCTAGTGCCTGAACCCCCTTCGTGTGTATATGCAAGCAGAAGATCAAATACGCAAGTTAAAGATCCTGTAATCCATGTCAGCGTTCGGTGGGTTATGGAAACAAGAACATACCCAGCATGCACACTTCCGAAAACGGAGTATGGCTGCCTACATGGCGGAGTAAAAACGGTCATACACGTAAAAGCCCACTAGTGTACATACAAGTGAATGTGGAAGTTGCAGCCCATGAACGAAGAAGAAGAAGAAGAAATAAGGTGGTGACAAAAAAGAGACCATTTCTCATTTTCTGACCTGTTTCTTAACCTTGGATCTGGCAGCCTCTCGGTTGACGGTCTGGTTGACGACAGAAGCCCCGCCTTCCTGTTGACAGACAGCAATTTGCCTTCACACTTTGTCATCAGTGCAGTTGCACTGCAGTTTCTGTACACTTTGTACACCATCAGTGCAGCTGCACTGCAGTTTCTGTGGACCAGTTTCAGTTTCTCAAGGAGGTGTCACTGCTAAAGAATATTCTCACAGGAGACAACTTACTAGCAAGAAGATTAATATCTTACTTTTTGAAGTAATAATATTGAGAAAAACAACAACGAGAGTTCAAGACAGTCTCAGTTTCTCACGACGGTGTCACCACATTCAGAAAGGACATGTGCTCTCAAGAATAACTGAAGCAGGCATAATAACCTTTTCCACTGGTGTGTTTTGGAAAACAACAACCACCACCTAAAAACTGAGATAGGAAAATTCCTAACTGTGACGATAACAGATTTATCTGTTGTGGGGCACTTTCCAGCACTTCAGAACTACACAGAGATTTTAGTCATGCGTTAAGTTTCAGTTTCTCACATTCTGAAAAATATCCATATAAAATGCTGTGGATTTCTCCTACAGAATTTTGCCTGAGGAAAACACTTTTGTTGCCATGGGTTCTTTTTCACTAGATAATAATTTCAGTGCACTAAGTTTATTGCAGTAGTTAATGTGCTGCACACAGGACCTTGGTTTATAATCTCATCCAATTCAAAATAAATAGATGCTCAGCTTGACTTTCCAGTCAAACTTTGGAGAAAGTGCGAGAGCAAGAATCGAACCCAGACCTTCACAGACGCTGTATCAGAAGATGAGCTTTTTAACTGTTCCACTACATTCTACCTTCCATAGGTTAAATACATCAAACTTAACATTTATTTGCTTAGACAACTGTAACAAAGCATTTATTTGCTTAGACAACTGTAACAAAAATAAAACACAATGTATTATATAATACATATAATCTTCTGTAATCTATTCATTGACTTACTTCACCTCATCACATTTATTTGCTTACACAATTCCAGCAAAAAAAGAGAGAAAAAAAAACAATGTTTCAATGGACTTTTTTCTTTCTGATTAATTTACAATTTATACATCACCTCATCACTGTCATCTCCAAAGACATTGGATCTGGTAGGTTTCAGCACTGGTCCTTTGTTGGTTTTCTTGGGAATAAACAGACCATATCTGAAGAACACACACATACACACATATGATTATGCTATGCTTAATAGAAGAAGAAGAAGAAGAAGAAAACAGAAAAAGAAATGCATGCTATCTTGTAATCAAATTCAAAACTGAAAAAGTTCAAAAGTGTAGCACAAAACTATTCTGAGCTGAACATTGAACATCCTCATTTTGAAATGTAAAAAAACAACAACAAAAAATCAACATGTTGATCTAAAATTAAACCTCTTCAGTGCTTCATGACATATATATGTCACAAGAACTGCTTCACTATTTGCCCATGACATATACATCAGCATCATTTCAGGATTTTTCACAGTTCTATTTTAAAGCTGATGTGTCCC
This sequence comes from Babylonia areolata, assembly GCA_011634625.1. Lineage (NCBI taxonomy): Eukaryota > Metazoa > Mollusca > Gastropoda > Neogastropoda > Buccinidae > Babylonia > Babylonia areolata. The sequence continues at coordinate 11,441 of JAAQRG010271145.1, forward strand.
AATAGCCGCTAGTCAGAAAGCTTAATATGTTTATGCCTACTTCCATTATATCTGAGGAGCAACAGCTAATCACACTCTGTATGATATGATAATATCTGGATGTTATTGTCAGTACCCCCCACACAATGCTTTCGAAATGGCAGATGACAAACCACATCTTTACCTTAGAGTCAGAAGCTGTAAATTGCAGTGTTTTCCAACTTAAAAAAAAAAGAAAAAAAAAAGAAGAGGTTTTGCCTTCAAAGATAAAACAGAAGCTTTAAAAGTTATTGAAAACAACAAATTAAGTGCTAGGTGTGACAAAACCTTGTCCAATGGTTTGCTTGATGTGACTGAATGTTAGAATGAAGATTTTCAGAGAGGAGGGAGGGTGGGGGTAGTTGAAGAGCTGGATGTCGCCAATAAAGGAGAGAAATCAGAGCGAGAGAATATTGCTCTGTGGTTGACCTGGAGTTGACCTCAAATATAAACCATCCACTTATTCAGTGCAGGGAGGGAGGGAGAGTGTGATGAAATGTGGTGAACAGTTCTGTGCATGTTTTGTGAATTACATGTACAGCATGGTTTTGGAAAAGCATGCTGGCATTGATCAAACAGCTATGGTCTGCAGGTGCTCACCCCCCTCAACCCCTGCACTATGGGACAACTGGGTCTCTGTTGACCTCTTTGATACTGTCTGAAAGTGAGCATGATGAAGTGAGTGCACAGGCAGGAGTTGCAAATTGAAGAACGTGAATACAACCACTGTGTTAAATTATGAACTTCTAACTATCAGAATTTGATAGCCTGTTCATTCTCCTTTCAGACAACTGACAAGTATGGGTTATGTATACTTAATAAGTTTATTGCAGTAGTTAACGTGCTAGAATTTATTTTAATTACCCTCCGCAACGCAAAGCCTCCTGGCAAACAGGAATCACATGTCCAAATAATGCTTGGCACTTAAGAGCTTAAATGAAATAAATAACAATAAAAAGAGGAAGATCACACAGGCCCGATCACACTTGGAATGGGGACAGGGTGAGCTATTCATCATCATCCTGCATGAGTGAAAAGGGACACATTAACTCACTCGCTGCCATTGTCCGCATATGCGGACATCGTCGGAGAAAGTGTTGGATGCCAATGTCCGCATATGCGGACTTGGATTTTAAAAAGTCGTGCTGTCGGAGTGACGCGTCGGATGGGAAAATCAAAAGCAGATGTGATATCTTACGTCACCTCTGGTCAGCTTTTCATTCACACAC
>JAAQRG010271160.1:0-12644 GCA_011634625.1 Babylonia areolata
ACACACACACACACACACACACACACACACACACACACACACACACACACTGACCCCCTCAACGCACTCAACCCACCACTACCTCACCGCGACCACCACAACCACCATCATCACCACCACCACCCACCCAACCACTCATCCACCCCACAAAACTAACACCTTCCCACCCCTTCCCCCTCACCCCTCTCTCTCTCTCTCTCTCTCTCTCTCTCTCTCTCTCTCTCTCTCTCTAACCCCCCCTTCTCCATCATCCCGAAACAGACCAACTGTTAACGTTGGAGGATCACACTAAAGAGTTCGCCAAGAAGCTCTACAACAACACCAACAATAAGGATGCACTGGCGGACCTGACTGACATCAGGGAGGACGACGTCACCATACTCTTCGACCGCCTGCTGTCCAGCTTCATCGTCTGGAACGCCTCGGGGTCTGGATCTGGACCTGGACCTGGACCTGGATCTGGATCTGGATCTGGATCTGAATACACGGGGCCAAACTTGGCTGCCGACTGCCGGCCCATCCTGGCGACTTACAAGTGAGCTTGTGGTGTGGTGTGCTGTGCTGTGCTGTGGTGGGTTGTAGTGTGGTGTGGTGTGCTGTGCTGTGCTGTGCTGTGCTGTGGTGGGTTGTAGTGTGGTGTGGTGTGGTGTGGCGTGGTGGGTTGTAGTATGGTGTGATGTGGTGTGGTGTGATGGGTTGTAGTTTGGTGTGGTGTGATGTGGTGTGGTGTGGTGGGTTGTTGTGTGGTGTGTGTGGTGTAGTATGATGGGTTGTAGTGTAGTGTGGTGTGGTGTGGTGTGATGGGTTGTAGTGTGGTGTAGTGTGGTGTGGTGTGGAGTGGTGTGGTGGATTGTAGTGTGGTGTGGTGTGGTGGGTTGTAGTGTGATGTGGTGTGGTGTTGTGTGAGGGGGTGGTGTGGTTGGTTGTAGTGTGGCGTGGTGTGGTGTATGTGGTGTGGTGTGGTGTGGTGTGTTTACTTGTTGTGTGGTGTGAGGGGGGGGGTGATGGTGTGGTGTGAGGTTGTGTATGGTGGTGTGGTGTGGTGCGGTGTGGTTGTAGTGTGGTGGGAGGGGGGTGTTGGTGTGGTATGGTGTGGTGTGGTGTGAGGGGGTTGTGTGTAGTGTGGCAGGCTGTAGTGTGAGGTGAGGGTGTGTGTGTGGTGTGGTGCGGTGTGGTGTGAGGGGATTGTGTGTGGTGTGAGGGGGTTGTGTGGTGTGGTGTAGTGTGGTGGGTTGTAGTATGGTGTGAAGGGGTTGTGTGAAGGGGTTGTGTGTAGTGGTGTAGTGCGATGTAGTGTGGTGTGGCGTGGTGTGGTAGTGGGGTTGAGCGTGATGTTTGTGGTGGTGGTGGTGGTGGTGGTGGTGGTGGTCTGGTATTCGGCCATTCAACACACTTTGGGACAAGGCTCTGAAAGACCATATTGAACCAATCACAATGGAGAATTAGCATCTGAAAGACCACCGAAAACCTTTCACTCTGGGAGACTATGCTCTGAAAGATCACAGTTGTGGCCTCCTGGCGACCTATCATCGATGCTTCCCTGTGGACTTCCGGCACTGGGACAGCGACAGACGGGACCGGGAGAGGCTGTGTATGTGAGTGACGTGAGAGTAATGCCACAGAAACGGTGCAGATGATTGGGTAGCAAAACAAAAAAAGACATTTGCTTTATTTAATGGTGTTCTCTCTTTTTTTTCGTCTCCTTCCAGCGCCTCCGTTGGCACGGCCACCAACGTGCTGTCGTCGCTGTTAATGTTCGTTGCCGAGGTGGGTCAGAGTCCGCCGAGGATGAAGCCCATGGACCACGAGCACCGGACGCACGAGCAGATGGCGCACAAGCTGCACTACCTGAGCATCTCCATCCTGTCCTTCCTGCTGCTGGAGGTGAGTTACGTGTGTGTGTGTGTGTGGGAGGGTGTGTGTGTGTTCGTGTGTGCGTGTGTGTGTGTGTGTGTGTGTGTATGTGTGTGTGTGTGTGTGAGACAGAGTGCGTGCGTGTGTGTATGTGTGTGTATGTATGTGAGTGCGTGCGGGCGTGCGTGTGTGCATACATACATACATGCATGCATACATACATACATGCAACATATATCAACACACACACACACACACACACACACACACACACACACACACACACACATACATACATACACACACACACATGCACGCACGCACGCACGCACGCACGCACGCACGCATGCACACTGCAAAGACCAAATGTTGATTGAAATTTACTTGGTATCCCGTCTGTTTCAAAATGCATTTCTAAAGTCAGAGACGTATATATTGCTTGATCAGAAATAAGTTCTTTCCCAGGCACACTTTCTATGGAAATAAACAAAAACTGATGAATGCTTCTTTCTTGGTGTTTTGGTTGTTGTTGTGTTGTTGTTTGTTTGTTTTTTTGTTTGTGTGCTTTTTTGTTTTTGTTTTCCAAATGCCTCAGTGACAACAGTGGAGTGATGGCCTAGAGGTAACGCGTCCCCATAGGAAGCGAGAGAATCTGAGCGCGGTGGTTCGAATCACGGCTCAGGCGCCGATATTTTCTCCCTCTCCACTTGACCTTGAGTGGTGGTCTGGACGCTAGTCATTCGGATGAGACGATAAACCGAGGTCCCGTGTGCAGCATGCACTTAGCGCACGAAAAAGAGCCCACGGCAACAAAAGGGTTGTTCCTGGCAAAAATCCACTTTGATACGAAAAACAAATAAAACTGCACGCAGGAAAAATACCCCCCCCAAAAAAAGAGTGGCGCTGTAGTATAGCGACGGGCTCTTCATGGGGAGAGCAGCCCGAATTTCACACAGAGAAATCTGTTGTAATAAAAAGAAATACAAATACAAATTGCAATGATGGTTATGATGGCTTCGTATCAACCACTTGACTACTGAATCTTGGGTAAATGTGGCGTGAGCACTGAAAGGCAGTGACTATTTTTGTGTGCTTATTAATGGTGTCGTAGGGTTTGCTCAACAAACGTTATACAGTCAAACACTTTGTCTACAGATGCAGAACAGATCAGATAAGACCAGGTGTATGGCATTGTTTTAGTGATTTAAGAAACCGTTATGAAATAGAAAGATGTGTGTATTCAGTGGAAATGTTAAACACGGTTGTTAACAGAAAACGGTGTCGTCCATATGTTAAACTTCTTGGAAACAATAACTCATAATAAATCATGGCAAAATATCAAAGTGTGCAATAGTGATGCAGGTGTATTAAATGTATGTATACGTGTATGTATATTTATGTGTATAGATAAGATATATATCATGACTGTGTATTTTGGTGTTCCATGAATTCCCATGTGTTTTAATGGAAATCATATGGTTTATGTTCTTTTTTTTCTACAGTGTTGCTCGACATACATTAAAGTAAACAAAGTGTCAATAATTCTGTGCTGATGCCAATAATTATAATGTTTATTATTTGTTATATCATTGCATCACTATCAATACCTAATGATAGTGTTTTCGCCTTGACCTTGAAAAGAGCGAATAAAAAAAAAACACAAAAAAACAGTGATACAATCCCCAAAGGAAAGAAGTCCAAATAACAGGGTGGTGACCTGACGTCCTGACCTGTATGTGAGCTCTGTCTTATCTCTGCGTGGTGATAGTCCTTCGCTGACAAGCATAATCGTCAGCAGCAGTGAAGGTGTTAAACATATGCATAATCTTCACATTTGCTTATTTGTGTTTGCACATTTCTTCTGTCTTTGCTGCTGTGTGCACATGTCAGATGATCGGTGTAAGGACAGGCCCGGCACTTCCTTTTTTGAGGAAGTGTCTGGGTTTGTTCCAATGTACCTTTTATTTGCCTGTGTGCTTGCTGAATCGGTAGCGTAAGCAGCACTGACTTGAAGTTGTGTACCTTGTGAATGGAGAGAGTTACCACTCTTTACTATTAATTTTGTTAAATTATTTCATCTCCATGCCATTGTTTGTTCATAACCTTCATAGTATTTTCGTTTCTTGTGCATCACATATTCCAAGAATCTGCACTTCTTTCGACGAGTTTCTTCCATGAACTATCACAATTTTGTGTGTGTGTGTGTGTGTGTGTGTGTGTGTGTTCTCGGCTCTTTATCAAAATGAAAATGCATACTGGTATCTACTGAACTTCATTCTGAATGTGTTACTTTCTGTATGTTCTGTTGCAGACATTATTAAAGATTGGGAGTGTCGGCAGAAGGTTTCTCAGGAAGAAGATGGAGGTAAGCAAAAAAAACAACAACAGAACTTAGCATTTCCAATTCCACGGGTTTATTTCTCATTGTTTGAGTCTTGTTATTTCAGGCAACGAAGAAAACGTTAGCTTTCATTGGTCAAGATTTCTTGTAAGATTGGTGATATTTTGTTTTCTTGTCAACAAGACATGCGTCTCTTGTTGTTTGTTGTTGTTGTTTTCATCTGTTCAAAACCATTAACTCACGCCCAGACCTACACAAATCACATGGATGCTCGACTTCCCTTTCTTGCCCCCTTTCTAATGTTCCAAACAGTGGTTCCTGTATCAGCGTAAGCATTAAAAGACATTATTACATGACTGAACCCTGTAACTGTTGTGAATCTTCATGGGATGAAACCGCTGTGGTATGAATTTGAACTGCAAGAATACTTTTTTGTGTGTGTACTTTTATGCGGTGTGATTGGTTTTGCTAAATAGATGATACTAATCATCATCATCATAATCATAATCACAATCATAATATTCATAATAATAATAATAATAATAGTGATAAGAAAACGAAGAAGAATAGTAATAATGATGATGATAATAATAATAATAGTGATGATGATGATAGCTGAATTGGTAGCGTAAGCAGCATTGGCTTGAAGTTATGTACCTTGTGTGTGGAGAGACTGACCACTCTTTACTATTTGTTAATAATAATAATAATAATAAATCATGATAATAATAATAATAATAATAATAATAATAATAATAATAAAGAAGAAGTACCCAGATGAAGGAATTCAAACAAAGAAATCTGACCGACATCCAGAGCTGTGACCTCAATCTTAAAATCAGACAACAGCCCTTCACTGTGAAGCGTACTGTATTTGTCCAGCAGCAGTCAAAAGGTTAAATGCTATATTCCACTCATAGAAAATTGCAAATAAAGCTTTGTGTGTGTGCGTGCGTGCGTACTTGCGTGTATGTGTGTGTGTGTGTGTGTTTACGTGTGTGTATGAGCGTCCGTGCGTGTTTTTGTGTGTGCGCACGTGTGTGTGTTTGTCTGTGCATATGTATGTGTGTTTGATTGATTTGTGTGTGATTGATTGATGGCAGATGTTTGACGCCGTGGTGGTGGCCATCTCCTTCACGCTGGACCTGGTGTTCGTCCAAGGGCTGACGGCCTCCAACATGCGGAGCTTCGTGGTCATCCTGTCCTTTCTGCTGCCCTGGAGGGTGCTGCGGGTTTTGAACAGTCAGTGCCCCCCCGCCCCGGTCCCCCCACCCCCACCCCCCACACCCCACCCTCACCTCCCCTCCCCAGTGTTTTTAATCAAATGATTGTAGTGTTTTGGGGGTTTTTTGTTTTTTTTTAATTCTTTATTTTTATTTTTTTCCAACATTGAGTGATGGCCTAGAGGTAACGCGTCTGCCTAGGAAGCGAGAGAATCTGAGCACGCTGGTTCGAATTACGGCTCAGCCGCCGATATTTTCTCCCCTCCACTAGATCTTGAGTGGTGGTCTGGACGTTAGTCATTCGGATGAGACGATGAGCATGCACTTAGTGCACGTAAAAGAACCCATGGCAACAAAAGGGTTGTTCCTGGCAAAATTCTATAGAAAAATCCACTTCGATATGAAAAACAAATAAAACTACACGCAGGAAAAAATACAAAAAAAATGGGTGGTGCTGTCAGTGTAGCGACGCGCTCTCCCTGAGGAGAGCAGCCCGAATTTCACACAGAGAAATTTGTTGTGACTAAGAAAGAGAAATACAAACACAAATGCCACAAAACAGGACAAACCGTTGTTGGAAAGTCCTACGAAGGGTGAAACATAAACGCAATACAGAGCTCACAGCATGACGAAGTTAAGTTCAAACGTGCACAACCAAAATGATGAACATGTCAAGTAAGGTCGGACAAGGTCGCCTGACCCGTGATTCGAACCAGCACGCTCAGATTCTTTCGCTTCCTAGGCGGACGCGTTACCTCTAGGCCATCACTCCATGTTGGAAATAAATAAAAATAAAGAATAAAAAAAAATAATAACATCATGCGATTTTGTGTTATTTGAAATTAGATGCTTTTGTGCTCAGATAATACTCTACACGCAGTATTATTTTCATTTACTTGATTACACATTCGTCATGTCCTGTGTAACCTTGCCAGATACATTTTCGCCATGTATTATTTGCATTTTGTCCATGTTGTTGTTGTTTTTTATGTGCCCTCATACGGACTTTTTGGAATGAATCTTGACTTGACCAAAATGGTGAGCATTGTCGTTCAGTCTGTTTAAATCACCCACACAGACAGTATCAGGGCTTTCGTGATGGTCACTACAAAAACTAGGCGATCAATTTCTCTGTCTCTGGGCCGTGCATTCGGAATGACTTCCCTCTCTCGCTTCGTCAGGTCTCCGCACTCCACTCTTTCAAGTCTGGCCTTAACTCTCTCCATACGAACGGCGAAAGAGACGACGTTAACAGCGTTTCATACCAATTACCATCATCAAAATATTGCAAGCGGAACGCTCTTATACTGAAGAGGTGAATGTTGACAAAGAATACCAGTTCTGACGACGGAAGCTAAAGGTTGGGTCATTCAGACACCCACTGGACATCCGAGGGGTCTGTGTAGAGGAGAAGAGAGGACTGCTGGCCGTACTGAGTGAGTTAACTCACTCAGTACAGCCAGTCCTCTCTTCTCTACACAGACCCCTCGGATGTCCAGTGGGTGTCTGTATGACCCAACCTTTAGCTTCCGTCGACAGAATTGTGGTATTCTTTGTCAACATTCACCTCCTCAGTGTAAGAGCCTTCCGCTTGCAACATTTTGATGATGGTAAGTGGGGAGAAACGCTGTTAACGTCGTCTCTTTCGCTGTTCGTATGGAAAGAGTTTTAAAACCCACCTCTTCCATAGATAGCCTTCTCCCTCCCCTACCTCTTCCTTGTTTTCAGTTTTTCCCAGTTTAGAGTTATGCATGCGTGTGACTGACTAGTGTGAAAGCCTTTTCTCTGCACAAGATTTAGAGCTATATAAATGCTCATTATTATTATCATTATTGTCATCCCATATCACAACATCATCATCGCTACAGTCATCGTTGTGGCGACGGTAGCACATATAAATACAAGTGATAATATGGACAACGCTGACGACAACGATGACGATGAAGATGACTGTCAAACGGATGATTCTTTTTTTTCAGGTCTGGTTGTGGCTTTGATGCACCAGAACAGGTTCCATCTCAAAGTGCTGTACAAGCAGAAACGGAAAATCACTAAACAGTTACAGGAGGCCACAGACAATATACAGCTGCTGGAGGTAAGGTAGACCTACACACTCTGTTTTTTTAACCTCCTGTGTGTGTGTGTGTGTGTGTGTGTGTGTGTGTGTGTGTGTGTGTGTGTGTGTGTGTGTGTGTGTGAACGATTATTTACCTTATGAAACCGTTTTTTTAACGATTTCAACGAAAACAGGAGTGCCTTCTATAGTGTCCACAAACCATTACTCTTGAAATATCTTAAAGTCCTATCACATCCCAGAGAATGTCTTTTTTTTTGTGCCCGGACTTTCTTGGGTCGACCACCGTTTTATTTTGTATATAAATTAATTAAGTCAATTCATAATGTAAAAAAAGTTTTTTTTAATCTGAATGCAGTGAACATTAACAATAACAGATGTACATCATTATACTCCATTGCACAATCAACTCAAAACGAGACAATATTCAAAACCCCAGAGAAAGTCATATGAGGTGCCGGGTCAGGACAGAAAATGGCTACAGGAACTGGTTTGAAGTCCTCGGGGCGTCAGACAGAGGTGTTTCCTCACCCCGTTCCTCTTCGCACTTGCCATCAGACTGGGCGCTGAAGAACGCACCTCACGGAGGACTGAAGAAAAGAATCTCTTACATCTGGACTTTGCTGAAAACATAGCTGCCCTTGCAAACAACATCCAAGACCTGCAGCCTATTCTGGATGAGATGAAAAGCTACACCAAAAAGACAAAGAACCAGATGATGTCTTTATCGATAAAAAAAAAAGTTTAGAAAGTAGAAAACGTACCTCGGTAGTTCTACCTGCAGCACCAGTGACTTTGGTCATGAACTGAAATACTGATTGGAAAGGCAGCGGCAGCAGCATTTAACAAACTGAGCAAATATGGAGCAGCAGAAAATTCTGCCTGAAACTCAAGCTGAGATTCAATGACTCAAATGCTCTATCCACGCTCTTCTACAGCTGCGAATCTTGGCAACTTAAGACCACACAGTAGAAGAAACAAAATCAGACGTCTTTGACATCAAATGTCAGCACAAGATCCATAGCATCAAATGACGTGATTTCACCTCAAATAAAGAGGTCATAGAGAGATCCCACCGGCATACCGTGTCAACCACCATCTGCAAACAGCGTTTCCGCTGGCTGAGAAATGAATTGAGATTCCCCGGAGCAAGAACTGCACGCCGACTTTGGACTCACTGGAGAAAGAGGGGACGGTCCAAGATGAACTGGCGACAAACAGTGGAGAGAGACCTCAGACTTGATGACAGACGACGGGATGGCAACAGCAAAGTGGTTGAGGACCGCGCGGAGTTTGGAGCTCTTTGGCTGCCTCATGCGTCCAGCGACGCGAGAGCATCTCAGGAAAGGTCGATTGTTGGGACCAGGGGTGGGTGGCATGAACGAACTTAGCAGCGCTAAATTTGCTTATCGTGAAGAATGCTGCTTTCTCCACGGTAAATTCCATATACTTAGGAACATCCTTAACACTAAGCAGACTAAGCGATGAAAAGATCACCTCATGCGACCCAGCCCAAGTGGAAATATTTCTAAAGGTCACAAATACAAAACAATATATAAATATCATTTCTAAAGGTAAAAAATACAGAACAATATATAAATATCATTTCTAAATGTCACAAATACAGAACAATACATAAATATCATTTCTAAAGGTCACAAATACAGAACAATAATTATATAAATATCATTTCTAAAGGTCACAAATACAGAACAATAATTATATAAATATCATTTCTAAAGGTCACAAATACATAACAGTATATAAATATCATTTCCAAAGGTCACAAATGCAGAACAATATATAAATATCGTTTCCAAAGGTCACAAATACAGAACAATATATAAATATTATTTCTAAAGGTCACAAATACAGAACAATATATAAATATCATTTCCAAAGGTCACAAATGCAGAACAATATATAACTAAAAGTGTCTAGGCCAAGGATGACAACAAGGTAACTAGCGACTGATTGATGTTTGCCTTACGTTATCTTGCAGAAACAAATCAAGATCCTGAAAAGACTATGCAGCGAGCGTGGAGTCCAGGAATGGGAAATAAACAAAGCTCTTGCACGTGAGTACCAACAAAATCAGAACAAAATTAAGTAATAAAGAAAGAAAAGAAAAGAAAGAAAGATGGTCATTGTGGACGGTACTTTTCTCATCCAGTCACTCGGATTCGATGGTAAATCGAGGTCCCGTGTGCAGCAGTCATGTATAAGAACCCACGACAAGAAAAGAAAAAAAGATTGTCTCTTGCAAATTCTGTAGCAAAAATTGCTTTGACAGTAAAAGAAATACTACAAATGAAGGAAACTTATAAAAAAAATTTTGGGTCGTGAAGCAAGACTCACTTTTGATAAGAGGCGTCCATCGTTTCAGACCATAGGTTTGTCTGTGTTAGTTGGAGGTAAAAGAAAGACTTACTTGAGAAAAGTTATGTGTATTAATCAGTAAAGGAAGTCAAGGATGGACAGAGAAGTGAGTAGACATCAGACTATGGATATAAAGAGTCACAGGAGGAGGGAGAAGAAGGTCTAGAATGGAAAGGAAGGTAGGTTCGTTTTATCGTTGTCAAAAGAAATACACTTCCGGGCAGTCAGCCGACTTTTCCACAGAGAAATTTGCTTTGACAAAAAGTGGTTCAATACAGTACAAGACAAGACAAGACAATACAATACATTGATGTTGAAAAGACAAAATCTTTTGTCAGCATGTGTGTCCCTTTGCACTCTGTCTGTCTGTCTGTCTGTCTGTCTGTCTGTCTGTCTGTCTGTCTGTCTCTCTCTCTCTCTCTCTCTCTCTCTCTCTCTCTCTCTGAATCAGAAATCAACTTCATGCTCATTAATTTTGTCCCAGATACCAACAGGTTAGAGAGCAGTTTATTCTTTAAAAAAAAAATTTTACAACCATCCATCTGTGCTCAGATTAGCGTTATTGCTATCAAACGTGAAATACTCAATGAAAGTCGCAATCTACATGAATAAGGCATTCCAGTTAAGATCGTGCTACATGTATGGACAATGAAATTCAAAACCCTTGGCATGCAATATACGCTGTTTTCTTTCGTCTGATTTTCATCCCTACCCCACTGTTCCCTTTGACATGGGCAAATAGCCCAGTTTAGTAAACTATTTGTCTTGTCTTGCCTTCTCTCTCTCTCTCTCTCTCTCTCTCTCTCTCTCTCTCTCTCTCTCTCTCTCTTGTTTGGCTGAACCAAACTGTGGGAGGAAACAGGATTTGTTCGCAGTCTCCGTATCAAGCTGATTGATTGTAGGTGGCAAGAATGGGACGAAGATATGCGAGAAAGTAAAAGATTTTGTTTGTATCATCATATTAATTGTTTGAAGTGTCCTAGCTTATCTATGCATGACTTTGCCCAAACACTGAAAAATATGTCATGACAAGATTTAGGTTTGGACTATCAGATATTGCTATTCATCATTTCTGTAACAGACAGCATAATGACAATGATCTTGCCTGTCCATTATGCAAAAACTTAGAAGAAAAACGAATTACACTTTACGTTTTGTTGTCCAGAGTTAAGTGACCTTAGGCACAATCTAATACCCCCAGAAGTATTACTACCAGTCTTCTTTGTTTAAATTAGTATTGCTTATGACGTCACGTCGAGAAGAAGAAGTCAGTTTGTAACTTATCCATTTAAAGCCTTTATATTTCACTAGCTAGGTTGTACCTAATTAAAATTTGTTCTGTTACTATGTTCTGTTGTGTTACAAAATATATGCATTATAATCTTTTTCAAATACGTTTACACACCATTCCTTCATGAGGGGTCATGGCCTTTTTCGAATAAACTATCCGACTCTCTCTCTCTCTCTCTCTCTCTCTCTCTCTCTCTCTCTCTCTGGTCATTCTCTAACAACACTGATTCATTTTTCTCTCCACCCACCCCACCACTACTGCCACCAGAGACCATCAAGCCCAGCGCCCAAGGAGGCCTGAAGACCCTGGGCACGCTCATCTTCAAGGCTGCAGAGTCCTTCGCCACCCTTACCGTCCCCGAGGTGAACGCCACCACCCCAGTCAGCACCCCTACCCCCAAGCGCGGTAAGGCTCGGGGCCCCGGTGGTGGTCGGCCCTCCCCTTCCCCCTCCCCCTCCCCCACCACCACCACAACCACCAACCTGTACACCATTTGTGGTAACGGGGACGTCCACCAGCACCGCCAACAACGTGGAGCGCCCAACGGGCACACGCCCGTCCTGCCTGGGGACGACCTTCAGATGGAAGATGAGACCTTGTCCTACACCACCACCACGGCCGCCGCCGCCACCACCACCGGCGCTGCTGCCATCACCACCATCACGGACTGTGCGGGGCTGCCCACACCTCACAGCAACAGCAAGGCGGGCAGGAAGGGAGGGGGCGGTGGCGGTGGCGGTAGCGGCAAGACAGTCCGCTTGGCGCTGGACGGACCACCGGGAAGACCAGACGAGGGGACCAGCACCGCCGCCAACATCACCACCACCAGGACTGGTTCTCCTCCAGACAGAGGGACCACAGACAGTTGTCACGACCACCAGTCTCCCCTCTCAGACAGGGTGAGCCAAGGCACGTGGGACTCCTGTTCAGCGGTGCCGGGGCCAGCGGGAGTGTCCCGCGGGTCAGCCGCTGACGACGACTTGTCCGCCAGCGTGCCCAGGTTCAGTGATGACGATGAGGAGGAAGCCACAAGAAGAGCTCCGAAAAAGACGCGTCGTTCTGGGTCCAAAGGCGCAGCTGAGGGCCGCAAAAGAGCCGCTCTGGACGCTTCCCAAGAGCCTGACGCAGAGTATTCAGAGGGAGGAGTGGAGGAGGAGCAGGAGGACGTTCTGGAGACGAACCCTGGCTCTGCTGGTGCCTTTGAAAACTGTGTCCAGAAGGAAGAACAGTATCCCACCGCGCAGGCAGACCCCAATCCCCCGGCTAGGGGGCAGAGACGAGGCAGCGGAGGGGATTGTGGAGATTTTCCCGAGGTGTCTTCAGCGCCCAGGTTCTATCTGTCTTCTGACGACTCTCTGGACGCCGATGGTGTGACATCTCCAGACGACGTTCTGGACATTAGTTGTGGTGGCCAGGATAGGGTGTTCACTAGGCTGTGAGCTTTTTTTATAGTTTCCTTTCCCCCCCGTTTTGACTCTGTTT